>JANHFX010024123.1:0-10290 GCA_027560015.1 Chloroceryle amazona | reverse complement strand
TAGATGAGAGCGCAGAGGAACACAGAGAGACAGCACGAGGCGCGGGCGCGCGGGGGGGGGTGGGGGGGTGGGGGGGGGGGGGGGGGGGGTGGGTATTGCAAGCATTTTAAGGTGGAAAAAGTTAAGTTACTTCTTTATTAGATCAAAGAGTAACAAAACTCCAGCATGGGTGCACACAATGAACTGTCACTCAGGCTAAGGAGTGAGGAGGTGAAGCTTCCAAGCTTTGATTTCCACCAGAATTAGGATGATTATTTTGTTTGTTTATTGTACACTGTATAGTACTATAAGGAAATCAAACCACCTTGCAGACTCTGTACAATAAGATCACAGAAGAGGAGAGGACTCACCCAGTCTCTGAGAAGCTTTGCTGCCAGATTTTATTTTGACCCACATACTAGTAAAATAACTAGTGTCATATCAGTGCATCCTCCTCATCTGACTGAAGAACCAGTACTGACAAGTGTGGAAGCCTCCTCCCCTCGCTCTGCTTGCTAGAGGGAGGGTCAATGCGACATTGAGCTAATACAGAGAAGAAGAGGGGGAATTTAGATGGTGGGCAGTCACAACAAAAATTGTCTTCTCCCTTTTGCAACCTATTTCTCCAGATTGCCTGTTCCCTCCAGGGTGCAGCTGCTGCTTTCACCCTTATTCTTTTAACAAGCCCTTTTACCTCTTCCACTGTGACTAATGGGGTTACAGCACTGAAGGGCCTTCACAAGGTTTTTCTTTCACAGATAAATCCATACTTAAAATGCATTTACAGTCTAAATTTCCTTTATACTGGAAGAGTCAATCATCTCCATAATCACCTGTCTGTCTAAACTATAACATTTTCAGGGTCATACAAAACCAAGAAAAGCAAAAGAAAAGACAATACTGCTATAGGAGACCTTTCTTTTTTAAATTCTTCTGTTCAACCCTCTGTTCTATTCTAGAAGTCTTCACATGCACAACTAAGCATAGAGATTCTTCTGAATTAAACTACATTTTGCTTTCAAGTTCACCCCCTATGGTGTCTGGTTATTGTCAAGAAAAGTATTTATAATAATTTTCTATTTTGCATCTCATTTTAAGATTCATCTCCAAATGATTCCAGCTGCAGCAACCATATTCACACTGCTACTTTCTATCTTGATTTTCTCCTGATTATTTTACTGTGTGCCTCAGAGGGAAAGGCAGCATTTTTAGCTCACACAGAGCTCCACATACTGCAGCTAGCCAAAAAGTAAAAATTAAGGGTTTGATTATCAGAGTGGATGAACAGATGCAGCTATACAAAAGGACACAAGACTTCTGAGCAGTGTATAGCAATAGTCAACACTAACAGACTTAAATATTGGTGCATGAAGCAAGCCTTTATTAGGGCTAAGGAATGAGGTGATGAACTGTCCCAAAATTTTCTTTTCATGATGTTTATTTAATTTGTACACTGCATAGCAATGCTAGGTGGACAAACCACCCCAGGTGAGCAGATTACAAAAAAACAAGGAAGATGACCAGGAAGTGAGAGGGTCTTCATAGAGACTTTGCAGAGGCAAGATCCTGACCCTCATGATACAAGGCAGGAGGGACAGTCAGAGGCTGTGCTTGAGCAAGACATTGATGGAGACTCCTGAGATGGGGGTTCTAGAAATTTGTGACTTCTTGCAACAGCAGAAAAACACTTCTTTGGCCTCAGACTTAAGTTTACAGAATTTATTAAGTGCCCTGAAAACCAGTGAGGGAGAACAAGCTCCATTAAGGAAGGCTTTGAAGCTAACTGAGCCAAAACAGGGCATTAGTGGACAGCAAAGGAAATTGTGGGTGACAGTGGTTGGAGATTCCCTCTTGTGAAGGATGAAGGCACAAAACTGCTAAACCATCATGCTGTTACAACAGGTTTCTTTTTTTTTTAAAGGCCCCCGATCCATTATACTGCAGAGAGACTGCTAATGATTTTGCATTCCTTTGACCACTACCCATTGTGGCACATCCACATGGATACCAAAGACATTGCCTACTGCAGATCAGGACTACAGGAGGCAAAGCAAAGGAGATCAGACCCCAGGATTTGTTAACCCTATGTGGTCAGTGAAGTGTGATGCTCTTCTGGATTTGCTACCCACAAACAAGGAAGATCTGACTGGAAATATCACAATGGCAGCCTTCACTGTAGTATGCAACTATGAAATAACTGGGTTATTATCTAATGACACCACATTTAGAGTATTGTGTTCAGTTCTGGTCTCCCCAGTTCAAGAGGGACAAGGAAATACTAGAGAGAGTCCAACAGAGAGCTACAAAGATGATGAAGGGACTGGAACATCTCTCTTATAAGGGAAGGCTGACAGCCCTGGGGCTGTTTAGCCTGGAAAACAGAAGACTGAGGGGGGATCTTATTAATGTTTACAAATATCTGAAGGGTGGGTGTCAAGTAGAAGGGGCCAGTCTCTTCTCAGTTGTGCCCTGTGATAGGACAAGAGGTAATGGTCACAAGGTGAAACACAGGAAGTTCCTCTTCAACATGAGGAAAAACTTCACTGTGAGAGTGACAGAGCACTGGAACAGTGCCCAGAGAGGTTGTGGAGTCTCCTTCTCTAGAGACTTTCAAGACCCACTTGGATCTGTTCCTGTGTTGACATGCCCTAGGTGCTTCTGCATTGTCAGGGGGGTTGGACTTGATCTCCAGAGATCCCTTCCAACCTCTACCATTCTATGATTCTATGAGTTCAGAATCCTGAGGGCAGTGAGGAATGAACAGCAGAGTACAGAGCTGGAGACCAGGTTTGAGCTTGTTCAGGGAACTGGGATCCCCCAAGAGGCAGCTGTAAAGGGAAATGGAGGTCATGAAAGCTAGTAGGACTTTCAGGAGAACCTCCTCCAAGCACAAAATTCAGGAAAACTGACAGACATAACAGGACATGGCCCCTATCTAAGCAGGTAAGTCATAACTGAATGACCATGTGGAAAAAGAGAATAGGGGAGGTGGAAGCAGGAACAAATAACTAAGGAGGAAGTGCCTGGACATGTAGGGATGGTATTAGGAAAGTCCAAGTTCACCTGGTGTTGAAACTGGCAAGTGATGTAATCAGCAACAAGAAGAGCTTTTACCACCCTTTGAGCAATAAAAGAACTATGAAGATGTGTGCCAGCTGCTGAATAGGTCAGTTGATTCACTGACAGTCAATGCAGATAAGGCTTTGACTTCACTGGCAAGGTCTTGAGGTCCTAAAGAGCTCAAGGAGAGAAACTACCAGTACTGGAAGAAGATTAAGCCAGGGATCTCTTAAGAAATCTCAGCTTATAAAAGTGCAAGGGGAACCAAATGGGATCTGTAGGAAGATGTTGAGAGACTGTCTGATGACACTGTAAGGCCATTCTCTCATATTTTAAAAGTTGTAGAGATCAGAAGAAGTCTCCAACAACTAAATAAAGGCAAATACTGCACCCATTATAAAAAAAAAAAAAAAAAAAATTGAAAAGAAGGATGACCTGGGGAATTAATTACACATTGATCAGTCTCTGGGAAAATAATGGAAAAATTCCTCTTGGAAGCCATTTCTAGGCACAAGATGAAACAGGCTGGAAAAAGCCAGATTTATCATTTACTCTGACTTTGGCAAGGATCTTGACATCATTTCCCACACCATCCTTGTACCCAAGTTGAGATGTTACAATTTATACAGAGAGACTATTGGATGGGTGGAAAAACTGCATGGATCATCAGGCTCAAAGGGTAGTGGTTAAACTTTTTTCGTCTACCTAGACTTTGGTTACAGGTGGAGTTCCTCAGGGAACCTAGCCCAGGTTCCTGGACAGTATCTTTATCAACAGCCTGGCAGAAGACACTAAAAGTTTCTGGGAAATTCAGCTGGGACAAATACAAAGTCCTGCACCTGGGATGGTCTAACTCCCTGTGACAGTACACACCAGGGAGCAGCTTTGTTGAGAAGGACACAAGGCTCATGGAAGCAGTAGGCTCAATGGTATCCAGGCAGAAGTGAAGTTTAACACCATCCTGGTCTGTTATCAAAAGGAGCACAACCAGATCAAGTGAAGAAAGTGATTATTCTCCTTTAATTGGCACATGTTCAATTGTGCCTAAGATACTGTGCTCAGTTCTGTGACCCTCAGTACAGCACTGATCTTCATAAGTTGGACTGAGTTCACCAGTGGGCCACAGTGATGGTCAGAGCCTGGAGCACCTGCCCTGTGAGGAAGGGCAGAGGGGAGTGTGCTGGTTCAGACTACAGAAGAAGCAATGTCAGAGGGACCAGAGAGAGAGAGACAGGCTCTTGACCGAGGTGTATGCAGTTCAACAAGATGTAATGACACAAACTGAAACAATGAAGGTTTCTAGGGGATAGATTAAAAAACATCACTGTGAGGACAATTAAGCAGAACAGGTTGTCCAGAGAAGTTGTTCAGTCTCCAGCTCTGGAAGTTTCAAGATATGACAGGATAAAGCCCAGAGCAACCTTGCCTGATCTCAGAGCTGCCCCTGCTGTGAGTAGAGGGCTGGACTAGAGACTACCTCTGATGTTTGTTTCAACCTAAAGGAGTCTATGATCACAAGAAAGTGGAATCCTCTGTTCAAGAGTCCCCAGGCACACATGGTGATGCCGGATGACTAAAAGCAACTCTTCTTACTGATACTGTGAGAGTTTACAGGTCTCCTATGGCTCACCTCCCACACTGAACAGGGATGCACTGAAAATTCATTGTAACTGGACAGAATTATTCACTCTAGAAATGTTAACTTTAGAAATCTGTCGAATATCAGATGAAATATTAGCAGTCTGGTAATACACAGGAGACTACTACTAGAAAATTAATCACAGGATCAATTTTGATACCAAATGACATTTAGAAGTCTGTAATTCTTTCCTTAAATAAAAGACCATGAATCATTTTGGAATTAGTTACCACACAAATTCAAATATCATTCCTGCAAATTAATGGCTGTGATTAAACTGATGCAACTATGTTGACTTCAAAATCTCATTTCAGTAGAGCTTATACTAGCTAATATTTGACCTAGGACACCAAACTATGCTCGATAACTTAAGGGGCATATACCAACCCACATATCTATCACCCACCAAAAAATGCAAAAATTCAAAGAATAGACTGTTAGATATCTTTACTTGCATTAAATAGGAGATGAAGATCCAACCAAGATAGCTTAGCATTCAGTATCTATCACACCTCCTTAGCCTTTGCACATCTTAAAATAAACACCTTAATAGGAATGACAGCAACGTCTCTCCGACTTACAGGTATACACCAAACATTTTTTTTTTTATTTTCTCCCTGAAAATATGTAGAATCCTTTTCTTCCCACACAACTTTTTCTAATGGCAATCCTAATTTGCAGATCTGTCATTGTGGTTAGGTAACATCCTACAACTCTCTCCTGTTGATGTTCTCTAATTTGAGAACTTCTCCAAACTCATCTGTGATCCACAAGATCCTGGGATCTCTGGAAGTGATATGAGATTCTAGTAGCTCCCATTCAGCCACAGAACAACAGAAGGAAAGGCCTTCTGAAAGCTCACTAACTACTGGAGCAAGTTTGAGGCAAATTCCAGCATTCTTCATAGGTACTGGCTAAGGACCTTTGATTTCATAATTATGATCCACCAAAATGCTTGTTTCTGTTCAATCAGAAAAGGAGAATGAGATTTGGTAAACTCACTATTATTCACGAAGGAAATTGTGAAGGAGATGCACCTACGTACATGCAGGTTACACTAGCAAGTCCATTCATGCATACACCTCAAGAGTGGGTGTAAACAGATATAACAAAACCTAAGAGATGTGGGGATCAGAGGAAAACAGGCTGAATATAAAACTGCAAAATGTTTTCAAAGTAATTTCATCTAAGACACCGTTTGTCTCCTGCTAGTTAGGGATCATGTCTCTGGGAATCCATATATGATATGACCAGAATAAGAACTTCCAACTAGGACAAAATGTTTTGTACACACTACTGCACAAAATGAAAACACAATTAGCTACCTTTCATATCCAGCAATTCCACAGAATTTGCAGCACTCACGTACATTTTGATAAACTTAGTAAGCAAGGATCTTAAAAATTACTAATCTTCAGTGACAGACTCAAAACCAGCATTAATGCAAATGTCAACTTTGGCCTAAGTAGTGATGCGAGGCTAACAAGATTACACACCTACAATGAGTTCATACAGAATATGGAGCAATTTAGTTCCAATCCAGTGAAGTACTCAACTTCATGCTTAGCTTTAAATGCATGGGTATGAAGGCAGTGGAACTACTTATATGCTTAATGTTAAATATACCTTAAGTGCTTTACCGGGTCAGGGCCAGAAAGCTCAGTAACTTACAGGAATGAGCTTAGAGTAGGACACGCAGCAGTAGCATAGCAGGGAATTCAGGACACAAATAATTCATTCTAAGTCCCTCTTGCAGTGAGAAGCACAGTGCACTCACACAGCTACAAATACAAGCAGCTGTGTGAGCACAGACAGGTAAGAGAATGTCCTTCCTAAATGTAATGAGAGTAATTACAGAAATCCGAAGAATTACAAGATCAGAAGGAAAACAAACTGCCACTACTACCTAACATAACCACTAACTTGTATTCTTGCAGTGAAAAAATACTGTATTTTCAATTCCTACATAAACTGACAGTCCAAGTCCCTTATCACATCATGCCTGAGCTCCAGAATTCAAGTGTACCCAGCAAAGACAACTAAGACCCACAGCAACCTACAACATGTGGAACAATGCAATGCAACAGTAAGGCTGACATTCAGCATGGTCCATCCATCACGAACACTGTCTGGGTCTTGCAGTCGAAAGACCCCTCCACTGGAGCGCATCGACAAACGTAACGCTGCAACACATTTGTTTGCTCAGTACCAACACTGTCTTCAAAAGACTGGGCTTTAAAGCACACATTAAGTACTGCTCCTTTCTGCCATTCCTACAAGTTGCACTGCAATGCACCCGTGACAGCTCTGTGCTACAAGGCACTCCTTTCTGGCCAGAGCCACCATTAACACACACACTTCTACAAGCTGTGCACCAACAGACATGCTGCACACCATCTTCCTGACAGTTCTGAAGCCTGCATGCTTCTGACTCCAGGAGAGTGTCTTCCACGTCTGCAGAGACTCCCAGGATTTGGTGAGAGACAGTAGAAGGATCTGGTCTCAAAAAATGCAGAAGCAGCAGCATATGGGCCTGTCATCTCCAAACTTACTCTGCAACAGTCTAGCCTAACCTTCTGCAGTATAAAAAACATATTAAAGCTGAACTACATGCATTTATTTCTATGTTTATACACCATAAGCACATATAATTAGCTTAAAAAGGGAGCCTAATTAGCCATGAAATATTGTAGGTCATAGTACTACACAACACCCAGATGTCCTGCTATTTCACAAAACATTAACACACCACTTTCCTGTCAGTGGTAAGCTGTATTTATTGTACCAAAATATCACAATTAATAACATCACCATAGTTAGGGACATAATGTTAATCAAACAATCTTTTTAATAATTTTTAAAGTTGGGATTCTTCAGCATTGTACCCAAATACAGTCCACAGTTCCAGAAGGCATGAGCCTTTTGGAACGTGAAAGTAAATTTTGAGTCACAGGACTCTGACCTGAGTGAGGCCAATCCTTAAGCAGATCATTGAGTTTTTATATTTAAGCACTGGCAGGCAATGGGGCTGGGGGATTGAGAGGAACACTGGTCAGACAGCAACACCCGCCTCATCTTACCTGCACTACGTTACCCTATGAAATCCATGAGACTCTTCTGAAATTTCTACCATGAGGCTTTGGGAAGTGTTTATAAAGGATCTGCTGCCCAGGGAGAGTTGTTGGCTTTCTTTTTGTTTTGCAGGCTCAGAAAGCACCTTGTGAAGAAACTCCATGAGTAATTAGGAACAAAGAACACTAAAAATAATCCAACTAGCAAAAGGTAATTTTGTGATGAGGATGAGACTACAAATTCATCTAGCAAGTTTGCCTTGTGAAAGCACAGAAATCATGCAGTCAGCTGTAAACTGACACTGGAAATCAAAGGATTGGCTCCATCTCTGCTGCGAGAGTTTCACTATTTACTTCAGCAGAGTTGTTTCACCCACATATGGGGTTCTTATTCATAACTATGTCCTCTAACACTGGCAATAGTCTCGCAGCTCAGTAGGGAGGTGAGCAGACTAATTCACACATGCCCTCCGGTAGTTTGTACTTGGAAGAGTCTCAGCACTGCGCTCTGCTACAGGCTAGATTTGGGAAGCCAAGGAGCAACAGTTAATCGACTGCACTCCTTTCAAGGAACTTCCAACAAACTCCCATTGTGACACAGCAAGGACTCAGAGGTTAAGCTGCAAAGACCCTGGATGGTGGGGGAACTGCAAAAGGCCAGGGCTTGCTTTATGATGGCTTGCTTGATCCCCTACAGTTATCCTTGATACTTTCCAGTGTTGTTCCTTTTGCCACAGCTCTGAAAAGACTTCTGAGTTAGACTTAAAAGCATGGATAGGCCTTGCAAAAGCACCTTCTTCACCTGAATTACATTTTTAGCTTCCTGAATTTAATTTTGAGCTCATTTATTTAAGAGATTCGGAGGCCACAAAGCTGGTAGCCTTAGCCATCTTGCCCTCCATGTGCCCAACTAACCCTCAAAAGGAGGAAAGAGCAGAAGAGAGAGTGTTACAGAAGCAGGTGACCGGGGGATCTCCATGGGATACCACTACCTGTGAAAATGTAACCACTGCAACAACAAAGACATATGGCAAATTGCTGTCTGCTGCACACATGGGATTGGGGGTGGGGGGTGGCTATGAGCCCTCTCAAGCAAGGCCAATCCTGGGAAGTTTGGGAAACACCTACCACCAACCAACCAACCATAAATAACTAGTGAGCAATAGGAATAACAATACACACAGCCCAGTGCACAGCAGTCAATTTGATGGGCTTTTTCTCATTTCTGATGTAGCTGCAATGACATGTGAATGCACAGAATCAGGCAGGAAACACTTTATCTGGGCTGTACGGAAAATACACCGAAATACAGCAAAACCTAGGCAGAAAAGGGCACACTGAGTAAGGGGCCAGAAGCTCAGGCCTGACCCAGGATAATCTCAGGTGTTCCCTCAGACACGTCTTTCTCAAGATGCAGGCGTGAAGGACACTCCAGGATCTGGTAAAGGATCAGCTTTTTTAGAAAAAGAAAGTGATAAAGCATTAGCGCTGATGAATACAGGGCTGGTGAGCAAAGCCTGGCACAGCTCTGAAGACACCTGTGAACTTCATGTACCTTCAGGTTAGGGACACCCCACAAGTCATGCACAGTGACACCAGCCACAACAACAACAGTGTCAACAGTGGTGTACAGGACAAAATCTTAGCAAAACAATGCCCAGACTTACAGAGCAATTCCTGGACACGGACACAAAGTGTGTGGACACACAGGCTTGCTCCTTCAACTCCTCCATCCTGAAGATGCAGACAGCAGTGGTGTTCCAGGCCTTGGCACTGCGGCTGTGGCGGAAAACACCCACCCACCAGCCCTGCTCACCCAGGAGTACAAGGCTGGAGGAAACAATGAGGTTCCTGCACCCACAGTCCAAATACACGTGCCCCTGCAAATGAAGACCACCAGCTGAGGGGCTTTTCTGGTCCAGGACAGCCATGCTTGGTGGCTCCTTGTCCTCAACATTCTTGGCCTTCAACCTGTAGTAGGAAAAGAACAGGTGACCCCTCCACTGGAGCGCATCGACAAAGTGCAAAGGCTCATTATTGTGCTTGATGATGCCCAGCTCCTCCTTGGACTCCAGGTTGATCATGCTGCGCACCGTGATGACGGTCGCCTCATCCGACTGGGAGGGCTCACAGTCCATGCGGTTCCCATAGGTGCCAGCCGAGTAGGTGGCTGCCACGGCCAGGTACCAGTTGCCATCCTTCTGGAAGACGACGCCTGCGGTGGAGCCGCCGGGAAGGCAGCTGACCACCTCGCTGCGGTTGAAGCGCTGCCGGTAGTCCGGCTGCTCCCACACCTCGCAGGTGCCGTCCTTCTGGGTCCAGCCAGCCAGCAGGACGCCCTTCCCTCTGGCCTCCTCGTAGGGCAGCAGCAGGTTGCTACGCATGCCGGGGGGCTCCTCGCAGCCTTGACCCGGCACCGCCGGGGATACGCGGCGCTGGGGCCGCAGCTCGGGCGACCACTCGTAGATGCAGCTGCCCCCCGCCCCCAGCACGCCGCTGCCCCTCACCCCGATGTCGTCGATGCGGGCCCCCGCCAGCCCG
>JANHFX010024117.1:0-13386 GCA_027560015.1 Chloroceryle amazona | reverse complement strand
CACTGCCAGGGCACCACTGACCCATGTCCCTCAGCACCACAGCTCCATGGCTTTGAAACCCCTCCAGGGATCATGGGGACTCCACCACTGCCCTGGGTCAGGGCTTCACAACCTTTGCAGGTAAGAAACTGTTCCTCATGTCCAACCTAAACCTCCTCTGGCACAACTTGAGGCCATTTCCTCTTGTCCCATCACCTGTTCCTTGGGAGAAGAGCCTGACCCCACCTGTCTCCAACCTCCTGTCAGGGAGCTGTCGAGAGCTCTCCCCTGAGAGAGGTCTCCCCTGAGCCTCCCTTTCTCCTGGCTGAAAAACCCCAGCCCCCTCAGCTGCTCAAGACTTATGCTCTAGACCGTTTCCCAGCTTCACTGCCCTTCTCTGGCCACACTTCAGCCCCTCAATGTTCTTCTCAGAGTGAGGCATCCAAAACTGAACCCAGGATTCAAGGTGCAGCTTCCCCGGTGCCCAATCCAGCAGGACAATCCCTGCCCTAGTCCTGCTGGCCACACCAGTGCTGACACAAGCCAGGATGTCGAGGTGAGCACCCTGTCTCCCCACCCTGGGGGCTCACCCCCAGCCCAAGACAGGTACTTGTTCTCCCCACTCACTTTCGATCTCTGTCAGGCTCCTCTGCGCCTTCTCCGTGTCCTCCCGCTGCTTCTTCAGCTCCTCCAGCTCTGTGCGCAAGAACTCGCTCTCGTCCTGCGCCTGCTGCTTCAGGTGCCGCTGCTCAGCCAGCTCGGCCTCCAGCTCGCTGGCACGACCACGCAGCTGCACTGCGCCCCGTGAGCTCTGCAGGGATGGCACCAGCACCATTTGGTGGCTGCCAGCGCTGTCTGATGCCCACCGGTACCATCCGGCGGTCACCCCGTGGGTAGCATCCCGCAGAGCTCCAAAGGCAGCAGGGCGAAGCACTGAGGATGCTGGGCAGTGGGGGTGAGCCTCCCCAGTACACCTGGGTAACCCCACAGGGGCAGGGATGGCTGCACCAGGGATGCAGAAGCCATCACGGACAAGGCAGGACAGATACAGTGTCACTGCCAGATCCACCCAAGGACACAGCCACCACCCCACCAGCCCCACTCCTAGTGTAAGCCACCGGGTCCCATCCTGGTGCTGAACTGCCACATGGGTGCTCACTGTGGTCACCCACCTCAGCCTTGAAGTTCTCCAGCTCCTCCTTCAGGGCTGCGATCTCCCCGTAAAGCTGCTCGATTAACCGGTCCCTGCGAAGGAGAGACACCAGCTACATCCTCAGTGACACCAGCCATGCTGGTGCCGTGGGGATGCACCCTGGGAGGAGAGGTGTCCCCTGTGCCACCGTGTCCCTGTGCCACGGCTGCTTGGCAGGCAGCTGCGGTGCTGTGCTAGGGAGGGAGGTCCCAGTCTGACCCTGGCCACCTCTGTGGCATCACCAGGACTGCTCACTTGTCATCCTTGTTCATCCCGTTCTGGCTGCTGAAGTTGAAGGGGTCGCTGCTGAAAGAGCTCCCAAAGATGTCATCAAACTTATTGTCAAACAGGCTCTGTGGGGAGAGCAGCACAGACCTGGAGTGAACCCACCACCACCCGGGACCCCTTGTCCCCTCCATGTCCCCTCGGTGTCCTCAGCAGCACTGCCAAGCCAGCCCACGTGCCAGCAGGGCTGCTGCCTGCTCCCAGTGCCTGGACACCAGGGCTGGATCTCCCCCATGCTGCTCCTGGGGTGTTAAGTACGTTGAACATCTCTGGTACATCCCCACCTAATTCCCAAGATGAAGAAGATCTCCAAAGCCATGTCACTGCATGTCCTTTGCCCTCCCAAAATGCTCAGAGCCTGGGGACAACCCTTGATGGAGTGGGGCGTGCTGACCTGACACAAGCATGCAGAGCCGAGGGGAGATGATGGGAAGCCAAACATCTCCATCCAGCCATCACTGGAGGGCACCAAACCACTAAGTGAAGCACCACGTATTGAATTCAGCCTGGCTTAGACCTAGTAGCACCCACATGCTATGCCCAGCACCCACACAGCCCCCTGCAGTGATGCTGCCCAGCACCTGAAGCCATCCCCACTTGAGACAGTGGTTTTGGAGCTACAAGCCCTGTGTCTAAGTTGAAGGCACCCAGCGTCCTCTCTGCGCCTCGAGCAGTGCCACAGCATCTCACCTGTGAGGCTGTGTCCATCTCCACCAGGTCTGTGATGGGCTCGCTGTCGGGTGAGGACGCCTCGGCGGGGATGACCACCACGGGGCTGATGTGCTCTGACAGTGCTGAGGCACGCAGGAAATTGGGAGGGTTCTGGGGAGGGAAGGGAGCGTGGCTGGGTGGGAGAGGACCAGCACTACCACAGGGCTTTGGGCATGGTTGGTTGAAATCTTGCCCTGGTGGTGAGCTGGGCATGCTCAGACCCATGGGAATGGAGACAGGACCCATAGGATGTGTCAGGATCCATGGGGATGAGGGTCCAGGCTGAGGGTCAGTGCAAGATCCCAGCTCCATCCCGTAGGATCCCACCCAGGGAGGGGTGCAAGGACGAGCCTCAGGCTCTATAAGCCTCACATTGTCACCAGCATGGGAAGCCACTGCCCCAGTACTTCAGTGCCACTGCCCCATTGCTACTTCTGGCCATGGGGACGGCGAGCTTGGGGACTGGGGACCACGAGGTCTCACCTCTGGCAGTTGGGGGATCTGGATCAGCCGCTTGAAGTACTGCAGGTTGCTGGAGCGGTAGAAGAGGTCCTTCAGCCTGCAAGGGGCAAGGGGCGGTGAGGGACAGCTCCTGCCCAACGCACACATCCCAGCCCAAATGTGGGTAGGGGTGTGAGCTGCCACCAAACCCACGGCAGGTCCTGGGAAGACCCCATCGCCAGCCTCCCACCTCTGGCAAAAGCTGACTGCTGGAGGCTAACTCCCATAAACCCACTACCTGATGAGCAGAGAGAAGACTGTGAAACTTGAGCAGCTTGATCTAGTGAAAGGTGTCCCTGCCCATGGCAGAGGGGCTGGACTAGATGATCTTCAAAGGTCCCTTGCAACCCAAACCACTCTGTGAGTCTATGTAACTATGAACCACAGCAGAATGGCTGCACTGGGTTTCACCAAGGTACAACTACTTCTCTGTGCTGTCCTCGCCATGGCCAAAGCTCAAAAGGAGCTAAAAAACAGATAAAAAACATCACCACTGCTCCCACTACAGCCCTGGCCATCAGTGGGTTGGGAGCTTCCTTCCTGGAGGCCACGTCTGCACCATCACCTCAGCTGCCTGCAGAAGCATCTCCCCTGGGAGATGCTACCTCCACCTTGCTTCAGGACTTCCAGTGTTGGGAAGGAGAAGCAGTGCCTGGACATGTCACTTGTGGCTCTCCTCCCTTCCAGTCACCCCAGCATTCCAGCTGGTATCTCAGTGCTGGTGATACCTGACCCAAGGTCTCTGCCCCGGGTGGCCGGAGCCCACAGACAGCCCCGCCATCTGCTGATGCCTGTGCCTGGTGTTTTTTCTTCAGGTGCTGGTTTGCAATTTGTGACCTTGAATGAAGCTGTCCCTCGGTGCCAAAACATCCTCCCCCTGCTCTCGGAGGCCAGTTTTTGATTATCTAAATAACCACCTACCAGAGGCCACTTCACTGCTTGCTCTTTTTCGATCTCATTTAAAATACAGTGAGAGGATCTGTTCCACCACTGAGCTGGGGATCACCCCAGACACTTGTTGGTACAAAACCCAACCAGTTGTCTCCTCTCCTTTGTGCAGTTACTAATCCACGGGAGACCTGCCCTCCCATCTCACAGGATCATGGTCTCACAGGAGGGTTTGGGTTGGAAGGGACCTTCAAAGATCATCCAGTCCAGCCCCCTGCCATGGGCAGGGACATGTTCTGCTAGATCAAGCTCCCAAAGTTCCATCCAACCTGGACTTGAACATTTCCAGGGATGGGGCATCTACAGCTTCAATGAGAAACCTGTGCCAGTGTCTCACCACCCTCAAGGTACAAAATTTCTTCCTTGTGTCCAACCTGAGCCCACTCTTGTTCAGTTTAAAACCACTGCCCCTTGTCCTGTCACTGCAGGCCCTGGTCAAAAGTCTCTCTCCCTCTTTCTTACAGACCCCCTGTAAGGGTCCTTAAGGCCACAATAAGGTCTCCCCAGGACCTTCTCCAGGTTGCACAAGCCCAACTTTCTCAGTCTTTTGCCATCACAGAGGCATCCCAGCCCTCGGACCATTTCAGTGGCCTCCTCTGGCCCTGCTCCAACAGGTCCATGAGTGTCTTGTGCTGGGAACCTCAGAGCTGGATGCAGTGCTCCAGGGAGGTCTGAAGAGAGGGCAGCAGAAGGGGAGCATCCCGTCCTTCAACCTACTGGCCACACTGATGATGCAGCCCAGGAGACACCTGCCTTTCTGGGCTGCAAACCCACACTGCCAGCTCACATCCCATTTTCCACCCTGCTCACCCGACACCCAGCCTGGGCATCCCCATCAGCAAGCTCCCAAGCTCAGCTTCTCAGCCTTCCCAGACCTTCGTCTCAGCACGTCAGCTGCCAATTGCATTTAAAACTTCAGTTACAGGGTCTGAGGGTTTCAAATTCTCGGGCGTGCTGTCAGCGACCGAGCACCTCATTAGCATTAATAACGCCGTTATCTGGTAATTCAATAGCGGCGGATTAGCCAAGCGGAGTGGCTGTGCTGGAGGAAGCTCCAGGGAAAGCTGAGAGGTTAAAACAGGCTGGATTTCAGAGCCACAAGCAAGACCAACTCCTGCACTTCCTCTGCCTCCATTGCTCAATTCTGCTGAGCCCCAGCACAGGGGCTCCGATGTCCCTCCGCGCTCCCTCTGCCCTGGGAGCACCCCTGGAGTGGGGCCAGCAGTGGGGATGGGCACCTACTTTCTGAACTGCTCCAGGAAGCGGTCCCGGTGGCCCTGGAGTGTATCTGCTGGCAGACCTGGAAGAAGGAGCAAGTAGAAACATCAGCAGGGATCTCCAAAGTGGGAAGGGACAGGGGACAACCCATCGTCATGGCCACATGGGGATGGGTCTTTCCCAGAGACAGCCACCCTCCTCCCAGGGTTTGAATGCTCCAGGCTCAGCATCCCCCTGCAGGAGGGGATCTTGTTCCCCCATAGACACTCCCAAGGAAAGGAAAGGCAACAACCTGGTGTTTTGGCAGCTGCCACCACAATTTTAGGTCCTGAGGGATGTGGGGTTTGCAGCCAGTGCCTGCTCAAAGCTGGGGGAGCTCCTGGTGGACACTGTCCTCGCGGCCAAGGGGCATTTAGGAGGGAAGGCTCCAGGGACAGTTCAATCCCCCAGCACTGGCACCCCCTTGTCCCTTGCTCTGGTGACTCCCTTTACCTCCCCAAAAAGGCTTGGAAGGAGATGGGAGGGATGAATGGCCCAGCCTGAGCAGGGTGGTGACCCCTGGTGTCCCCGTCCATGTCCCCTCTCTGCCCAAGGTGGTGGCGCTGGGGACACTCACAGGAATGGAGCTTGAAGAGCAGCTTGACGGTGTAGTCGTAGAGGTGGCTGCAGTCCAGGATCACCTGGATGAGTGGGGCCAGGCGGCACTGCCCTGCGGCCGTCACTGACACCGAGCGTGACATGTCCAGGGAACTGAACACTGCAGGGAAGGAGCAGGGGGTCAGGGTCTGGCGGCACGAGAGGGTACCACACCACGTTGCACGTGTCCAGTCACCCAGAGCCAGAGACCTTCTCCTGGAGCAGGACACCCGCTGGCCCTTGGGGACCCAGCCCACCACCCTGCAGCCACTTGCAAGCTCTGCGGGAGAAGAAATTCCCACCCAGGAGTCCCACGCGTCAGCCCTGGCACCATGGGCTGCAGGTCCTGAGCCCCAGCTGGGTCCCTGGGCAGAGCTCGTGGCCCCCTGAGGACATGCAGCCCCTGTGCTGTGCCTGTCCCTGCCATCCCACTGGCATTTGGGTGTGCTGGTGGGGAGATACACCAAAACCAGACAGGAGCCACATCACAGAATCCCAGTGTGGTGGGGGATGGAAGGGACCTCTGGAGATCATCTCATCCAACCTCCTGCTAAAGCAGGGTCACCCAGAGCAGGGGGGCCAGGATCTCATTGTCCAGGTGGGTTTGGAATCTCTCCAGAGAAGGTGACTCTACAACCTCTCTGGGCAGCCTGGGCCAGGTTCTGGGACCCTCAAAGAAGTTTTTCCTTATGTTCAGATGGAAAATTGGTCATGTCGAAGTGTCTCCTGTGTCAGGACTGCACAGCAGGACACAAAGGTATTTCTGCCAGGGCTGGCACTGGCCTGTATCATGGGATGCCAACCTCTGGCAGGGCAGCACTGGGGCTTACCTGTCTGGAAGAGGTTCAGCTCACACTCCAGGTAGTCAAACATCTCCACTGTCAGCTGAAAACTAGCAAAAAGGAATGAGGATGGTTGGGGAGCATCCCTGCAGCCACCCATGGACCTCAACCTGTGCCAGATCCCACCCCAGAGGGATGAGTGGGGGATGCACCAGCCTTGCCCAGGGGTTCTGCCCACTCCCAGCACCAATGGGAGGGGCTGGGGGGAAGGCACAAGGTCCCATCTCTGGCTTGGTCACGTTGCCAGTGAGGCCGGGCAGCACTGACCCCCCTGGCCTGCATTTGCCCCTCCCTCACCTCCCTCCCCTCCTCCATGCTCACAAATTATTGACGTCGTTCTCTCCTGCTTCGTCGAGCTGCCGGTCGGACATCTGGAGATTGCCGGGGAAGCGGGGATTCTGGGGGGGGAATGAGCAGTGGGGAAGGGGGTTCAGAGGATCCCCTGCTCCAGCCACAGCTCTGGGAGCACCAGCCTGGCAGCCTTGGTGCAAGAGACTGGGACAGCTCTTTGGACACGCTGAGGGAGGAAAGGGGCTAACAGGAGGTCTGCTGAGCCCCGGGTGAGTGCAGCATCCCCAACCCCTTGTGTCCAAATCCTTCCCAGCAAGAAAAGCCAATTCTCCCTGGGCTTAGAAACCTGTGAGCAGGAAGGAGGAGATGGGGCCGCCAGCTCATGCAGGCACCCAGAGCTGGAGGGAAAGGAGCCAATATCTGCCCTGGGGGGCAAAGCCTCTGCATGCTGCCCAGGCATTTTGGGGAAGGTCACCTCACAGCTCCAAAGCCAATTGGGGTGATGGGCACAGCCCGGCTTCAGGCAACACCTCTTTCCATCAGAGCTTATTTTAGAAAGTTCCTCACACCCAAACTTTGGTCCCAAGCAGAGGGAGGCTCCTACACACATCTGTTTAATTTCTTCTTTGCTGACTGTGGAGAATAATCCTCAGTGCTCGCACGCTGGTCAGAGCAGGTGCTGCTGCTCAGCCTCCTCCACCCACCAACGGGAACACCCCACCAGCCCAAATCCCCAGCATCCCTTCCCGCATTCGTGGTGACACAGAACAGCCAGGCTCTGTCGTGAGGTTTTCCGGGGGATTTACACCTCGGTGCTGGCCCCTGTCCTGCCTGTGCTGCCTCCTGCCTGTCCCTGCTGCCTGGATTGGTTTTAGTCCTTCCAGATCTTGTTGGGGCAGCGCCAGGGATGGGCAGGAGCTGCTCCTATGGTATGGCACAGAACAGCACGGCATGGCATGGTATGGCACGGTCCCCATAAGCCCTCCCCACTCCAGAACCTTATGGCCTCTTCCACCCCTGCCCATCCAGGATACCTAGGAGGGAAGATGCACCCCAAAGTGGGGGTTCTTCTTACTGCTTCTTGTGGCCCCCCAACTCCCAGGCCAGCCCAGCTGCCTCCAAGATGATCCACCCCACCCCTGAAGTGTTGGTCCTTGGGCCACTTTTTATCCAGGCTAAGGATGGACCCCAGCAGCTTGGGACATGTTTCATGGAGGCAGCAGGATGGCAGTGACAGAGGAGAGGACCCTCAGGAGTGAAAGCACTGGGATGGCTCTGCCAGCCTCTGTCCTACATCGTGATCTTGCCACTGCTTTTGCCCCAGTGCCTCATCACCCACTCCTTGCTGGGGCCTTGGAGACAGTGACGGGACGATGCTCACCTTGGTGTGAAACTCCATCTTGGTTCTCAGCAGTTTGAGGTAGATGCTGCAGAGCTGTCCGTAGCCCTCACTCAGGTGGCCCTGGGGACATCAGAAAGCTGTTGAGACCTGGGACAAGCTGTGAGAAAGCCCCTTGCAGCAGAAGCACTCCCATCTCCACCCAAACCCCATCCCAAACACTGCTTGCCAACACACGGGCTGCAGGCTGGCTTGCAGCAAATGTGCCGAAAGGATTTGGTCAAGACCTTCTCATCACCTTCTCTGCATATTTCAATGCTACATTTGACCACCAGAGCCAAGTTTTACTAGTTGTTGCCATAAAACAGGTAGAAGGCATTTCATTTTGGCGAAGGGGATGTAAACACAACCAGCAAACGCAGCCTGGAGAGGCCACAGCAGCCAGGGCTCAGCCATGGCTGGGCATCTGCTCAGCCCTTGGAGCCTGGCTCCTCCTGGGCAAGACCATTGTCCAGCCCAGCTGGGGCACCTGACGGTACCAAAAGACCCCCAGGGCATTCCCATCACGGTGCCTGGTGGGGTTGGCCACTTACCCACATCCTGCTCATGTCGCTCAGCTCGTTCTTGTATCTGACGGAGTCTTTCAGGACCTGGAGGAACAGTGATGATAATAAACAAGAGCACGGGCAGCAGGCAGAGCACTGGGGCAAGGTGTGCCAGAAATTAGGGTAATGAAGGGGAGGTCTTGATGGGTTCCCAACCCAGCAGCCTGCTGGTGGTGTCACTGCTGCCAGCCCCAGGGTGCCTCAGTTTCCCCATCCGCAACATGGGGCAGGAGGATCCTTGCTGATGTCTCCTGCACTGGTGCCCCGTGCTGAGCTGTTTCCTCCAGCACCAGGGTTTTGTAGTGTGGGGGTGTTGTGAGCAGAGCAGCATCAGGAAGGCTCCAGCACAGTTTGCAGGGAGGGGTCCCCCCCCAGGACTGACCCTCAGAAGGGCACTGACCCACCAGCATCTTCCACTGCCCTGTGCAGCCCTGGGGGGGAAAGGATTTGGCTCTGGGGCAGCTGCCAGGCTGAGTTTGCATCACTCACATTTGTGTGGCCATCCCGGAGCAGTTTGTGGAAGACGTGGCAGAACTTCCAGCAGAGCACGGCGTTGCCTGACAGTGGCAGCCGGTTCACCACCGACCAGAAGGTCTGTGCCCCCTTCTCGTGGTGTGTGCCCAGGATGCATGGTGGTGGCTGGTCAAGGAAACACTCCGCTCCCTGTCAGCAGTGATGGAGAGCGGCCACCCCGAAGCCGACTGGTAACCACAGGGAGCCAGGCCACTGTGGGGAGCTGAGAAGCTGCCAAGCTCAAGCACATGCTGTCCCTAAGAGTGGCACACACCGTCCCCTCTCCTCCAGCCCCACACCACTGCACTGGGAACACTGTGGCATGCTCAGGGCTGGGGCTGTGCCTCCGCCGAGCCTTCCTGGCTGTCCTGCTGGGATGCTGGGGATCTGCTTTTAGTGACAGCACGCTGCTGAGCACCTCTGGGCAGTAAGAATCCTCACCCCAGGTAGACAACCTGCTGCAGGCATCTGCCCTTCCCACCGTGCCATGGGCTGGCAGTGCTGGGAGCACATGGCTGGGCACCTGCTGACAAGCAAAGGGGAGCAGGAACCCTGTGCCATGCTGGAAACCCCCAGCCATCATCGAGAGCCCCCCCAGCATCCCATCCAGCCACCCTCAGCACCCTGGCAGCCGGCTTGCAGTGCTGGCCAGGCTGTGCCAGCACCACCTTGCTGCTGCCCCTTTTCCGAGTGGCCCGGGCCCCGCTCCCACGCTCGCTTGTCCCATGGCCAACTTTGGGAAGGATATTTCTGGCGTGTTTCTCCTTGACAGCCACTTCCTGCGCATTAATAGCCTTATTGATGCTGACGGTCTGCAAAAGAGAAGCAGTGGGGGGAGGGTGTGAGATGGGAAGGGTTTGGGCTCCCCCCAATCCTGTCCCGGGTTCCCCCTCACCCATTGGGACCCCCCGGCTCTGCCGGCACCTGTTGGTGGCTGGGTCCCATCCAGGTCCCCAGCCCCTTGCTCGTGCCAGCTGGATGCTGCCTGTTGCCGGATGCCTTTCTGGGATGCGGTTGGCATCCGTCAGGTTCAGCTGCTTCCAGGACTCATTTATTCAGCATAATAACGATGCAATTAAAGCAGCGCCCACAAAGGACCCTCTCCTGCCCTCAGAGTGGAGGGATGGGCAGAGGGAAGGCAAATCCTTCCCTTGCCCTTGGATTGCAGGCAGCAACAGGCAGCTCCTAATCTGCTTTTGGGGGAGTGGAAAGGGTGTTTTGGTGGACATGAGGAACCTGGCAGCAGGAGGGGGAGACCACCACACACAGCAGAGCAGGACCAGGGCTGCCTGTGCTGCCTGGCAGCAAAGGACATGGCCCCAGATATAGAATCATCAAATACTTTTGATTGGAAGAGACCTTTCAGATCATCCAGTCCAACCACTAACTCAGCACTGCCAGGACACCACTGACCCATGTCCCTCAGCACCACAGCTCCATGGGAAATGTTCCTTGGGAGAAGAGACCAACCCCACCTGGCTCCAACCTCCTGTCAGGGAGCTGTCGAGAGCCAGAAGGTCTCCCCTGAGCCTCCTTTTCTCCAGGCTGAACAACCCCAGGTCCCTCAGCTGCTCCTCACCAGACTTGTGCTCTAGATCCCTCACCAGCTTCATTTCCCTTCTCTGGACATGCTCCAGACCCTCATGGTGGGGGATTAGAGGGACAGGAGATGAACCTGCTGCCCACAGTGCAGACAGCTGCCCTGTCTGGCACCTGCTGCCATGTCCCCACCCCACCACTGACAGGCACATCCAGACATGGCACAACTGGTCCTCACCGCCCAGAGCTCCCTGGTGGCTCTGATCCCGGCACAACCTTCACTGTGGGGCAGGCAGCACTGCAGGCAGCCTCCTCCCGGCACGATCCTGCCTGCAAGCTGCCCTTTTACCTCTCCAGAGAGGCAGCTGTAGCTGCGGGCAGGGTTTGCCGGGCAGGATTTTTAACCTGACTCCCATTTCTGCCCTCCAGGGAGTTGTGCAGCGGGGGACACTGCGGCACAGTGGGGAGCGCGGAGATGCCAGTGCAGGGCCACCCTCTCCCCGTGCTCCCGGCTGCAGCAGCACCAACCGCTCGCCTGGTGCCTGCTGCGTGAGGATCCCACTGCCGGGGAAGGAACCGTCTGGCTCAGCACTGTCAGAAGTGGCTAATTACTCATATAAACCAATTAAAGCAGCGGGGATTAATCTCAGCACCTTCCTCACTGCAATCCTTCTTGCTCACCCTCTTCGAGGTGGTTATGGCTTCGTCACGACTGACTCTGATGACTCCGTGCTGAGTGGGGCTGGGGGGGACCATGGGCACCAGCTGTGGGTACCACACGTACGGCTGGGCATGGCCCAAAGCCCCCAGGGTGAGCCTGACCCACCTCCCCAGAAAGTCCCTCTGCCACCAAAGCCAGAGCAGGGACAATGTGCTGAAAGTCTGAGACAGCTTCTGATCTCACCCACAGCTGCCAACTACACCCCCATCCCAGGGCTGAGTACCCCCTTAGCTGAAACACAGGGTCTGAGTCCTGATGTCCCAGTAGAAACCAGTTCTGCTGTGGGGACGTTGCTGCTCACTCCAGCTGTGCTGGCTGCTCTCGAGCAGGGCTGGTCCATGCAGCCTCGTGGGGGTTGCAGCCCCATCCCCACGGCACTGGCTCTGCTGGGGACCATCGTGTGTCTGTGGAGGTCATCAGTAAGATGCAGGAGGCTCACAGCAGGGTGGCAGAGGCTGGACATGGACTAGATCCTGCATCTTAATATGGTTTTAAGAAGAGCTGAAAGAAACACTGGCCATAAAGAAGTCTGATCCCATCAGACATCCCATCCCAAGGAGCTGGATGGAGGCGAGTAAGCTCCCAACACAGGAGGACCAAGGGTGGAAGCCACATCTGCAGCTCTGCCCATCCCCATGGCTGCAGCCTCTTGTTATTTACAAAAACCGTAAAATAACATTCAGCATTAAAAAAATTCCAACGAAATCCTCAGGAAACCGCCTCTCTGCCAGCGGCAGCAGCCTGGAGCCACCTCTCAACAGCTATCATGCCACATGCCACGGGTCTGGCTGCAGATGCAACTTGTCCACATCCAAAATCCCAGTCTACAACCACAAAGGTGCAGGTGACGGTCACGATGAGCCACCTGGCATGACAAGGAGCACCAGGAGCGGTGTTTAAACACACATCCCACCTTGAAATGGGAGTCCTGGACCACAAGTAACAAGCAAAGCCAGAGCAGGCGGGTGGAAGCCCATAGCTGGAGGTAGGATGGATGGGGGCACCACCTTTCCGAAGCCGGTGGCTTCTCAGTGACACGTGTCCGCTCCCGCTGTCCTTGAAAGACCGGACGGGGGTGGCCTCCGGAGGGAAGTGGTGCCGGGGGCTGCTGCATCCCCGGGAAAGCTGGAAATGGAGCTCCTGGTTTAAGTGCTGTTTCCTGACAGCTTTTCCTGGCAAAGCAAGGAGATGTTTTTCCAACAGAAGAGGACCCAGTGACCACTCAGACTGGGGAGACATGGTGAGGGTGTGACAGGGTGTCCTGGTTTTGTGGTGTTCAAACCATGACACAGGTGGCTGGCAGCCCCTGGCTCCAGGTGATGGCCACCAGGACTCTCCATCCCCCAGCCCCCTGCTCTGTTCAGCATGCTCACCATGTCCGTGAGGACAGCAGAAAGGTCTGACAAGGAAAAGCTGGATGCCATGTTTCTGTCCTTTGGGTACTGCAGGCACCCCCCCTCCCTGCTGCATCTCCTGGGATGGCAGGGGTCCCATCCTGGGAGCCTCTCAGAGCAGGCGCTGGGACTCAGGAGATGCCCAAATCACCACTCCACTGGCCACCAACTCCGCAGCGTGTGCACGAGGAAACTGAAGGAGCACAGGGCAGCAGCGAGGGACCAAGGCTGCAAATGTCACCGCCAAGGGACGAGTAGGGTCAGGGAGGGGGGACAGCAGCATATGCTCCTGTCCAGGAGTTTTGGCTGTGAAACTGGGTGAAGAAGGAGGGAAACTGGGGACTGCCTTGAAAGAAAGCTCAGACCTCTTTGCCATGGAGACAGTCTTCCTGACCCACAATCCAGCACCTACAGTCGATGGTATTTTCATTTTAATTTAATTAGGAATGTCTACACCAAGAAGGCTGTTTCTGACCTGCCAGGCCACACGCGTGGCAGTGCCACCAGTCCAGCTCCAGTTTCTTGCCAATGGAGGGATGTCAGCTCCTGGTTTCCGTGCCAACTCCTCTCCCACTGCTGCCCCCGCCCCCAGCACTGGGAGCTGGGCAGGGGACCATGGCAGGCATGGGGCAGCCGGGCCCTTCTCCAGCCCCACACCCCACCCTGATGCCA
>JANHFX010024112.1:2878-13303 GCA_027560015.1 Chloroceryle amazona | reverse complement strand
GCTGGGCCTGGATGCTGGCCCGCGCGGCAGCTGCTCCCGGCACGGCGATGACTGCAGGGCGCCCGCGGAGCCTGCCGGCCCTGCCACTGGTGGGGAGCCTGCTGCATCTGGCTGGGCACCCACAACTCCACCTGAGGCTCTGGCGCCTGCAGGGCCGCTACGGCAGCCTCTACGCCCTCTGGATGGGCTCCCACTACGTCGTGGTTGTCAACAGCTACCAGCACGCCAGGGAGGTGCTGCTGAAGAAGGGGAAGGCTTTTGCAGGACGGCCCCGCACCGTGAGTCAGCAGCAGGTTTTGGGGGACCCTGTCTCACAGCAGCATGGGGTGAGGGGGAGATGCTCCCAAGAAAGATGCTGGCACCCGTCAGGGTCTGTTTCCTCTCCCCATCCTGCCTGCAGCAAGGCAGCATCAGGGGGAGCTCCTTTCTGCCCTGGTCCCCAGGGCAAATCCTGCGCATTGCCCATCCCGAGGGCGCCTCATCTTCCTGGGGACTGGCTGCATCTTGGGGCATGGGGACGTGGGTTCAGGTACCACCAGGCTTGCTGCACCCCCTATGTTTCCGGCACACCCCAGCCCCTAACCCTGGCATCTGTCTCCAAACCTCTCCATCAGTCCTTGGAGGGGCGGAGGGAAACAAAGCTCATGTCCTGGGCTTTGCCTGCCAGTGCTAACCACCAGCCCCCTGGACCAGCCCTGGGATGACATGATCATTCACCCACCCAGCACTGCCCTTCTTCAACACACGGCCCCTGCAGGGCTGCCCTGCAGCGTGGTTACCCCAGGACTGTCTCTTCCACAGGTGACCACGGACCTGCTGTCCCGGGGGGGCAAGGACATCGCCTTCGCCAGCTACGGGCCCCTCTGGAAGTTTCAGCGCAAGCTGGTGCATGCTGCCCTCTCCATGTTTGGGGAGGGCTCACTTGCCCTTGAGAGTATCAGTAAGTTACCTCCAACAGTCCCCAGGCTCCCTCCTGCCTGTCTCCATCCCACGCTTGGTCTGGGCTGGACTTTTCCTTTCTCTGTACTCTGATGCCCTGAGAACCAAGGGAAGACTCACTGACACAGCTCAAACCCCCTGGCATTCCCCCAGTTTCCCTCTCCTTCCATCCCCAGTACTTTACTGACACCCCTCCCCATGCATTTTCCACTCTGAGCATTGGCTTCCCTCACTCACAGCTGGGGAAATTGAGGCATGAGCCAGTTCCCAGCCCCCCTCCCAGAAGGAGCATCGAGCCTCCCATGGAGACTTCCCTGTTGTGTTTCCATACTTTCTGCTCCTCCCCAGTGCCCAGCATTATCCCTTCTGTCCATCCCAGCCCCTTGGGGCTCAGCCCTGTCTGGAAGGTGCTCTCTGAGACTGCACACTCTGAATGAGTGGGGGACCCCTCCTTCCAGCCCCCAGTTGCCTTCTCCACCCCCCCAGGATTCATTATCACCCGCTCACCTTCACCACTGTCCTCTCATCTGCCTCTCCTCTCCAATCCAGTCTGTCGGGAGGCTGCATCCCTGTGCGAGACGCTCAGTGCTGTGCAGGATATGGCCTTGGACATGGCCCCTGAGCTCACACGGGCCGTCACCAATGTGGTCTGCTCTCTCTGCTTCAACTCCTCATACCGGCGTGGGGACCCCGAGTTTGAAGCCATGCTGGAATACAGCCAGGGCATCGTGGACACTGTGGCCAAGGAGAGCTTGGTGGACATCTTCCCCTGGCTCCAGGTAAGCAGGGACACAGGGAATGGCTGTTCCTCTCACCTCAGATGAGAAGAGGGAGCTAGGATGTGTCCTGCAGGAGGGGGCTACCTGAGCCCCTTGGGGTTAGAAGGGTCCCTGCCCTGGTGTCCTACAAGAGCAAGTACTCTGGTGGGGACAGGGTGACTGCCTGAAGGCCTGCAGAGGCTGGGATGAGCTGGAGCACCTTTTGGTAATGGGGCTTTTCTTCCCCAGATATTCCCCAACAAGGACCTAGCCCTGCTGAAGAGATGCCTCAAGGTCCGTGACCAGCTGCTCCAGCAGAAATTCACTGAACACAAGGTGCCAGTGGGGCCAGGAGAGGGAGATGTTCTGGAGCTCTGTGGTGCTGGAGCTGGGGTGGAGGGGACTCTGCTCAAGACAGCCCAGCTCTCACATGTCCCCTGGCAGGAAGCCTTCTGTGTGGACACTGTGAGGGACCTCATGGACGCCCTCCTGCAAGTGAGGCTCAGTGCCAAGAACAGCAGCCCCTCAGCCCCAGAGCTGGAGCTGACTGATGACCACCTCCTCATGACAGTGGGGGACATCTTTGGGGCAGGTGTGGAGACCACGACAACAGTGCTCAAATGGGCTGTGCTGTACCTGCTCCACTACCCTGAGGTAGGGTCTGCATCCTGCAGTGGTGGGAGGGACCTGGGCTTCCTCTGGCAGCAGGGACATCAGCCCTCCCCGTGAGGGGCTTTGGGGAAGGTGGGTGCCAAGAGGATGTCAGGCTTCACAAATAAGCAGGATCAGGCTGTGAACATTTTACTTCTGCCCTGTGCAACCTACCGAGATATGCTGGTGATGCTAGGTGTACCCCATTGCTATGGGGAACCCCCATGCACAGGGCACCCCCCTTCCTGGGCTCCCTGTGCTTGCTTCCCTCCCAGGTTCAGAGGAAGATCCAGGAGGAGATGGACCAGAAGATTGGCCTGGCACGTCACCCCCATCTCAGCGACCGCCCACAGCTGCCCTACCTGGAGGCCACCATTAGTGAAGTGCTGCGCATCCGGCCTGTGTCCCCCCTACTTATCCCACATGTCTCACTTGCTGATACCAGGTGAGACCCACCTTGGGGCACAGCCAGGATGAGGGCAGAGACCACAGGAGGGAGCAACCACCTCACTCTTATGCCTTACAGCATCGGGGAATACTCCATCCCCAAGGGTGCCAGGGTCGTCATCAACCTCTGGTCTGTGCACCACGACGAGAAGGAGTGGGACAAGCCGGAGGAGTTCAATCCTGGTGCGTTGGGTGCTCCCTGTCCTCCCTGTGGGGAAGGGGACAATAGGGTGAGTGCAGCAGGAGAGGCTGAGCCCAAGACAGGCTTGGTGGTCAGAGGTTGGATCCTGCTCCTGCCTGTCTGGAGCATTTGCATCATCTCTGCTCTTGCAGCTCATGGGAGCATCACACATGTGATGAACTCGGGTAAGTCTCAGGCAGAAAGGACTCATCTGGGCTGATGCCAGTGGTACCCATTCCCCTTGCAGGCCGCTTCCTGGATGAGCAGGGCCAGCACATCCACTCACCCTCCCCCAGCTACCTGCCCTTCGGTGCTGGGATCCGTGTCTGCTTGGGTGAAGTCCTGGCCAAGATGGAGCTCTTCCTCTTCCTAGCCTGGGTGCTGCAGAGGTTCACGCTCGAATGTCCCCAGGACCAGCCTCTGCCCTCTCTGGAAGGCAAGTTTGGTGTTGTGCTGCAGGTGCAGAAGTTTCAGGTGAAGGCCAAGCTGCGGGATGCCTGGAGAGTGGCCTCATGATGAGGATGAGCCCTGGATCCCAGGAAGCAGTAGTGTGGGACAGGACAGGACCACAGAGGCTATGCCCTGCCTGCCACATGGATACAGGGTGGTTCGGATAAAGCTGTTCCAAACACATTATGGCTCCAGCTGTTTTTTGGTCAGGCAATGGAGGGCAGGGGGAGGGTGCCTGAGATGTAGTGATCCCACAACTTTGTGTGAGCATTGGGCTGAGCTGGGAGGCAGTGTTTCTGTGGGGCTACTAACACAAACAGCCCCTTCAGCTCCCTAGGGATTGGGGGGATGACACCATGTGGAGACAGCCATGAGCCATGGAGACTGGCCACCTGCATAGCTGGTGAGGAGAGAAGGGCCCACCCCTGCCAGGTAAGGGGGGAATGTGGCCAGTGGGAAGTTTGGGGGTTAGGGATGCCCAGGCCGTACCTGGTAGCTGTGATCCTGGGTGGGTTACCCTGGCTGGTCCCTGACTCAGTTTCCCTGCTGGGAGCAGGCAGAACGAACGCAATGTGGGCTGGGAGCTGAGCCCACCATGTGGCAAGGAGACCTCCCCAAGCCCTGACTTCTCCTTCTCTGCCCAAGGGCAGTGTGCCCCTCCTGGTTGGCCCCCCACCTGCTCCTTTTGGTGAGAAAGAAGGAACCAGCTGGGAGGTTCCTGTGGTTTTAACTCCCACCTGCCTTCCTCTCCCAGTCTGCACTGCAGCTGGCATGTCCTGACATATGCGCACAGGTGCCCATGAACGCACAGACCCACTATGGGTGTCTTTGTGCACACAAAAGCACAGGGCTGTGTTTATGGCTGCCAACACACACATATGTATGCATGCACATATGTGCTTGTATGCATACACTTAGCCCCCTCCAGATGGAACACAGGTGCCTTGTAGGTCTGTGGGGCTCTCTGACCCCATCTTGCCTGCGAGTTGCCCTGGGGAGGTAAGGCAGCCCCAGCAAAAGCAGGGGCTCCCCGTCCTCAGGGACACAGCAGAGCACCCAGAGGTGCCTGGACCCCGCAGGCTGAGCGTGGCTGCAATCCCCCAGGCCGAGTATGTGGGCACTGTGATGCTGGGGGCTGCTGACATTTGCCATGCAGCAAACGTGGCATCTCCTGCCTGCATGGTGTCCCGAGCACTGACACCCGCTGGCTGGCTGGATCATGGCCATCACTGTGAGCAGCAGAACCTTCCTGTAACACGAGGGGCTGTGTTTGCGTTCACTGGAACACACCACACCATGGAGGGCAGCGTGCAATTAGGTTTCTGGTTTTCTATTACTTGACTTCTTAATATTTAACTAAATAGCAACACAGTTTTGGCTCAGAACACCTGGAGGGAAAGCAGCTGAGGCAGAAGGGAAAGCCCTGCACAACCCCAGCACGATGCAACACCCCCAGCCTGGCACCCCACCACATATTCCCCCTTTTCTATTACCCCTTGCTTTCTCTCTCCCTAGCAGGCAAGAAAACTGACATAAAAACTCGCCAGCACTAAACTTTCTACTCTGTGTGTCAAAGTGTATGCTTTCTTTTGAATTGCCAGCATTTCACTTCCACCCAGCCTCCTTACCACTTGGCAGCTGATGTCAAATGGGTCCCATCAGCCCGTGGCACGGCCCAGGGTCCCTGAAAGCAATACATGTGCAGCCCAGCACAGCAGCAGAAGGAGCATCTTCTCTCCCTCCAGACCATTCAAGGAAGAGCTCAGGGTGGTAGGGAGGAGATGGAGGAAGAACTACTGTGCACACACTTGGCTCGGGGAAATCTTTGGAGTGATTTGTGCAGCTGACCCACCAAAAGTGGGGCAGAGGGGAGTGCAGTAGGAGTCCAGCCTTACTGCTGCTGAGTGGAGTCTCTGCTGACTTATAAGGGCTGAGCCCCACACTCCTTCCCACTCCCCTGCCTGTTTCCATCACACCAGGGGTGCCAATGAGTTTCTGATCCCTCCACCTCTGTCAGCAGAGGCTGAAGCTGGGTTGGTGAAAGGAGACTGGGCTTAGAGTGTGTTTGGGGAAAACTTGACTGAACACAACACTCTGGGCTTCCCCAGGGATTGGCATCTCCATGCCACTCCTGTACCAAGACACTGCATTTGATTTTGGTAAGGGAAAGGATTTTTCTCCTTGCCAGAGTCAGCACAGGGCCAGCACCTGGCGCACACATTGTCCTTGAGAAGGTGCTCACAGCGAGGTGGTGTGCTCACAGCAAGTGCTCAAGGACAGCGTGTACCCCTTGAGGCAGAAATGTGGACTTTGGGACCAGGGATGTTTCTCAACCGGAGAACACCTCCATCTGCTTGCACAGAACTTGCAGTCAAGCTGGGTTTCCCCATTTGCCAGTGTTGGCACATGCTGTCCCTGGGCCTGGAGAGCAGCCACATGCCACAAACTCCAACACACTGAGCCTGGCTCTGTTGTGAGGCGTTTTGCGCCCTGCCCCAGCCTGCCTCCTCCCAGCCAGCCGACTGGAGATGCCACCCGTGGGGGGCTTAGTGTCTAGCACCAGCGGCCCAGCACCTTGTGAGCTGGTAAACAGCTGCTGGCATGGCTGCTCCCTGCTCTGGGAACAGGCAGAGACACTGCTGAATCATCTGGCTGGTATTTGTGTCCTGACAGCTGCTCCAGGGCTGTGCTGCTGCACCCAAGTCCCTGATGCCCTGACAGCTTCACTGGGCTAATGGCTGTGGGGCATTGCCAGATCTGACCCACAGCAGCACCTCCCTGAGGCCCTTGCAGAAGCTGGGGTCCCCTGAGACCCAAGATATGCAAATCCGCCACCTTGGATGAGCCCTTTGGCTTCTTTCAGACCTGGCACTGGGCAGCCTGGCAACACAAGAAGTGGGGAGATGAGGCAGCTATGCCCATAGGAGAGCCAGGGGGGACCTTGGCATCAGTCACCAGGTTTTGGCTGTCTGACCGTGGGGTTTTGCCACTGAAACAATGCTGCTGCTGTAAACGCTTGGGCTCCATTGGGTCCTTGCCCTCCCTCTGGGGTCACTCAGGATCTTTGCACCAGGGGAACTGGTTCAGGAGGGATCAGGCACTGAAGGAGTCAACTGAGGAGGGACAGGAACCAGTGGCTCCATTTCCCTGTGACGGAGGGGACAGTGGAAAGGACAAAGCTTTTCCATTCATGGCTGTTCCCACACTGTACCTTGGGTACTCCATAAAGCTAAGGTGCAGCTTGCCGAGGCGTGACGCAAGGGCACTGGGCAGCAGCCACTGGACAGCCCCGGCCTGGGCTGGAGAGCTGTGGTTGGGGTAGGAAGAGAGGGCAACGCTTGAAATACCTGCAGGCTCTGCGGCACGGCGCCAGGCGAGCTGAGTAAGCACAAACCTCGGGACGCAGCTGTTCCCTGGCCGAAAACAAACGAAGACAGTCCCCGGCAGCCTGTGATCCCCCCACGCTGGCACAGAGACCGCAGTGTGTGCACCCCCGACGCGACGGCCTGAGTGGGCACTAGTCCCATCTGACAAAACCAGATCTTTGCTGCGACCGACAGGACAAGCAGCTCCGATGAAGAGAGGTGACTCATCCTGGCTGTCCCAGGCTGCCCTCTATGGGATGCTCGCAGATCGGTTCAGGCTTTTCCTATATAAACAAAAGAAAAAAGTGGGTGCGGGGGGAATACCTACCCAGGATGTGTTGCACAGGGAGGAGGAGTGAGGGTCAAGAAGCAGCAGGCTTGGGGGAGAGGCAAGGAGCAGGACCATGTCCCGGCTGCCTGTCAAGCTCTGCCGGGAGTGGGTCACCACAGGACAGGCCTGGAGGGGGCCTGGGGAGGAGAAAAGGAGAAAGGGCTGTTGGAGCCCAGGCTGCGCAGGGCAGGAAGGGAGCACGGTCCAGGCTCTCCTGCTGACGCACGTCCCTGAGCAGTGAGGGACGCCCGGGGAGCCCAAAGCTCCCATCATCCAGCGGCACAGCCTCATGCTGTCAGCAGAGCCTGCTGACTTTCCTTCTGTCGTGGAGGCTTGCTCCGGTTTCCTGCTCCGGAAAGTGTTTGAAGACTACACATAATGCAGCAGCGTAACTGCACCTCAGCTTTTCTTAGCCTCAAGTTAGGCAGGTACAAGCTCTGAGAGCAGGCTGCCCGCAAGCACAAAGACACGATTCCCTCCTCCTCCTTCATCTTCAGCCAACACCCATCCACGGGGTTGTACACTTGATCATATGGTGCAGAAAAATGGCACAGATGTTCCCAGAAGGGATATTTGCCTGGTTGGAGCCAAAGAGTCCCTGGGGAAGACCGAGGTGATGCTGCAGTACCCACTGGGACCAGAACACCCATTGTGCCCAGGGGACCATCTCACTGAGCCACCCCACAGTGCTCCGTGGTGCCGGTCCCAGGTGAAACACCCCAAGCCCATCAGGACACCCACCCGGTCCTTGCCCTCGGAGCCGATTTCAGCAGCTGAGAACATGCCATGTAAGAAGTGCCACAGGCTCCAGAAAAAAAGACTTCAAGGATTATTGGCATCGACTCTTGAAGCAGATTGTGAAGAAAAACAACGCTTGGGGGACTGACGCCAATTTGCCCTCAATCATGCTGTGCTGTTTGCAACCCAGCTTTAAAATTATGTGTTCATGACTCCCAGAAAATGCTTGCCCCTTATAGCTGGAAATGGGTGATTGTTGGTGCTCCAGTGTTACAGATGCAGACCTGCCCCTGTCCTCACAGCTCCAGCATTTTACACACATGCTCTGCTAGGCAGTGCTGCCTTTCTACAAAGGGATACACGTTAGGATCAAGCACCTTTCTACATCTCCAAAGCTGGAGCTTTGGGAGTCCTCTGCCTGCTTCTGTTTTCTTCCCTGCAGAGGCACCAGCCAGGATGTCTCCAGGGAGCTCACCTGCCCTGCACCACTCCTCCTCCCCACACCAGCTGCTCCTGGTCCAGGTCTAAAAGCCTGAAGCACTGAGAGCCACACTGAGAGTCCTGTTCCTCCTCCAGCACATGTGAGCTTAAGAGACATGGTTTCTGTCCTCTTTGTTTCTTTATGGTCTTTAAAACCATAGAAAACATCCAGGAGTCACAAAACAGGCCCACCTGCCTTCTTCCTGACTTTTTAAGATTAGAAACATCAGCTCAGCTTACTGGTACTCATGTCTATGTCCAGAGAGTAAGTGGGGGGTTCCCCTGCTCTTAGTTGGATGGCAGGAAAGCAAACACTCAAGATTTTTGTTTTATGCCAACAAAATTTTAGCAGAGGGTCTCCCCCCCCGGCACAGGGCCACCCCCATGACTCACATCAGTAAAACCCCACTCTGTAAGGACTGATGTGCTTTTTCAGCTTCCTCTGCGGTGCGAGGAACAAAGCCAATTCGTACAGAATTCCTAGGGGTGGCACTGGGGATCTTTAATTCTTTTCTCAAAAGATAGAGGTGGCCAGTGAACGCTGCTGGAAGCCACCAGTCCCCAGGTGGCCACAGTGCACAGCAAGCCAGCCTGGCTCTGGGGCATACTCAGCCTCCCCGTTACCACTCCCACTCCAGTCACCCAGGAATGAGGTCTCCTGAATCAAAGTCCTTCATTCTTAAGAGAACCTTAAGAGACAAAAGGAAGAGCTGTCTTCAGCAGCTGTTCTGATGGAAGAGAAATGCTGTGAGGGGCAAAGGAGTGAGAGCCTCCTAAACCTTTTAAGGCAAAAGTGCTCTCCTCAAATGCGTGGGTAAAGAACTGAAATAAGCACCACCTGTCTTGCTCTGTCATCTGCATCCAGCACAGTGCTACATCCATCCAGCTAAAACACCAAAACAAAATCACAAACTAAAGACAAATGTTGTTCTTAACCCACAAAATGATACACAAACACAGAGGCAAGTTATCAGAAAAGGCATTGTATTTTGGTTTCCACCTTATTTGAAACTGATTTTCGTTTGCGATCAATCAGATCTGAGTATGTCCGAGTTCAGTTTTCAATTTTTTTTTTTTTCTCCCCCATAACAGTAATGATCTGGACGACCATAATTATAAAAGGGGTGGGGAGCAATCCCAAGAACAAGGTACATAGTCTGAACTGTGCTCTCTCCCACATGAGCACTCCAGGGAATGTTCGTTTCAGCTTTTTTTTTTTTTTTCTTTTCTCTTTCCCCTTCAAGTTGTTACTAACAAAATCTCTACCGTTTATTAAAGCAAAGCTACAGAAAATTTTCTTGCAGTCTTACAGCAGGCTTTCATATTACCAGTAGGACTTGCATGCATGGATTGCAGTCACACACACACGCTCACAGACATTATACAGTAGCCAGTTGCCACCATAAAAAAAAAAAAAAGGACAAAAAAACCCAACCAGACATTCGATTTCTTTTCAGTGGTCAACATTAGAATCACACCAAACTGTTGGATCAAAAAAAACCCAAATACTGCACAGGTCTTCCACATCTACATTGCGAGTCATCCCTTCGCACTGGACGGAGCTCTCGTCTCCATTTGTTCAACATGCATCGCTGAAGCTTGAAGGCACGCTGGCCAAAGAGAGCCCTGTTCTTTTTTTGTCATCTTAACTTTAAGTGTGCTGCTCTTGGGGTGCAAAAAAAAAGGAAAAAAATAAAGCTGAGCCCTTTTGCAGCACACCAGGAAAAGGTCACTCGGAGACCACAGTACTTAGAAGGCAGCCCAGCTGCCTGGATTCTACTTCTAACTGTGCTCTTGGGGGCATTGAATGAACGCACTTGTCTTCAAAAATGACGTATAAAGGCAAATTTCTGAAAAACCTTTATTTTCAAACTGGTTATGGTAGACCAACACCCTTCTGGAAGAAACTGGTCCTTCAGTCACCAGCTTCAAGTGGGAAATTTCCTACCTGCTGTCTTAAACACTGAAGCACCGGAAGTTATAGGGCTGATGTGTTCAAGGCATTCATCAGCTTCAGGAAAACTTAACACCAAAAACTAAAACAAAAAATAAACCACCCCCCACGCCCCAAAAAAACCAAACACC
>JANHFX010024111.1:0-31470 GCA_027560015.1 Chloroceryle amazona | reverse complement strand
CGTGGAGCGGATGTGAGGCCGTGTTCGCTGTAAAGTGAGCGCGGTTAGAAGTGTAGTACCAAACAAAGCGTCCTTCATGCAGTGTGCACAATCAATCCGCATACAGAGCCGAGATACTCGTTTTATTTCGCTTCTACAGAAGGAGGCATTTGGTGATAAATGTCAAATTCGGCCCCATTAGCTCGAACAGCAGCAGGTTATATACAGTAGCAATAACAAAGAAGCTATGTATGGTTAATTACTGGATTTTACATCAAATAAATGGCTGTACACATGCTCCATCAATTACCTAATTCATTATACCATTATCTAGTTCATGGCCCTACATTTACAGTCAAGTTCTCCTCTTAAAAGTGTGGTTCTCAGTATTAAAATTTTAACAGGTCACGTCAAGGATACCTTGTATTTAGATAAACCAAGGCAGATTTGGACAAAGAAGTCATAAAGAGGCATTAGCTACAAAGGTTGACAGAATTTTGCTGTCTTTAGAAACTGCTCTTAGTTCCTGTTTCTTGCTTCTGGTTATTTTAACCCTCTAGTTCATTCCGTCCTTCAGTTTTAGGGGCACTCCATCCTTGTTATTCTGGTTTCAGATCAGTTCAGTATATGCTTCAGTCAGCCTTCAGAGCATGAAAACATTAGCATGGTTAATGGTATTAGTTCACATTACACAATGTAAGGAGATGCTGAAGTTTTACTGGAGACTCTGGTACTGTTCGTAAAACAAGCTAAAGGGCAGCCTGGCCTGGGTGTAAGGCCTGTGCTGTGTGAAAGCTCAGAGCTGTCCATGAGGGATAAAGGACACCCCTGGGTAACCGAGATAAAATCAGCATCCAAAGCCCCTCTGACACAGCTTTGAAACCCTCCCAGCATCATCCATGAGTAACTCCAGCAAGACCAACTCCAGGGACTTCCAGAATGGACAAGCAGCAAGAATAGCGCAGAAACAGAGTTGCTTTGCAAAGCTTTCCTATGATTAAGTCATTAGTGAAATAGCGTTATATCTGAATGCAGGAAGGCTGTAAAATCCTGGTGTAAAACCACATTTAGGGTGCCCTGATTTGGCTGGGACACCTCATGCACACAAACAGCTACCCTTGAAATTCTCAACTTTGCATCCTGGCCTGCATCTCTCCTTGGTCACCATGGGCCTGTTACAAATCATGGAATCATTTACATTGGAAGAGACCTTTAAGATCACTGAGTCCAACTGTCTCAAACCCACTGCCACACCATGCCACAAAGCACATCTTTTAAACATGACCAGGGATGGTGATTCAACCACTGCTCTGGGCAGCCTGTTCCAGTGCTTGACAGCCCTTTCAGTGAAAATAAAATTCCCAATATCCAACCTAAACCACCCCTGGTGCAGCTTGAGGTCATTTCCCCTCACACCATCAATTGCTACTTGTGAGAAGAGACCAGTACCAACCTCTCTACAACCTCCTTTTGGGCAGCTGTAAAGAGCAGTAAGGTCTCCCCTCAGCCTCCTCTTCTTCAGACTAAACAACTGCAGTCTGAAGCATGAATTTTCATAATGTAGCACGTTGCCTGTGCCACTGCCACAACAGCCTGTTTCACACCATTAGGCCTCTCCCCAGCACGGTTATTATCACAGCAGCAGGAGACATGCTTCCTAACTTTGTGCTGCAGTCCAAGAAGAACACAACTGCATGTAATTCTCCTGCCTGTATTTTGCAGGTTCTTTTTCAGACCACCACATGTTGTACTCCTTCCTTTTCATCCTCTGGGCAAGAGGTGTTCCACTCTACTTTATCTGAATCACTCCTGATTCCTTCATAAATGAAGAGTATTCCTTGTTTGGAGGCCCTGTGACTTAAAAGCTTGTTTTTTTGGAGGGAGCTTGTTGTACTATGTGAAATTTGGCAACAATAACAGATTTTTCTCCAGTTATTAAGGAACTGACAGCTTTATCCAACACAGGGAACTGAGGCCCTTTGAGTTACTGGGCCTGAAGAGATACATTCCTCCCTCAGACGTGGCCAGCTATGGATCTTGGATCTATAAATCTGCAGCAGTTTCCAGAATCACCTAATCTGTTCCTCATTAAATTCTTTGGCATTTGACTACTAGCATTTCTTTCTCTGCACAGAAATAAGCCAAAACACAGAGAAGATGCTAGATGTACCTGAGGCACTAAAGAAGACTTGTTCAATGCATTTTAGAGAAATATGAAGTCATTTGGTGCATGCTCACTTACGAAAGCGGGAAATGGGAACGTTTGCTTTTATTGAAGGATTCTACCACGCAAAAAAAAAATGCCAACCCACCTTCTGGATCATCCAGTAGCAGTATCTATGGTGACCATAGATGGCTACGTCACTCATCAAGTCCTCAACCCTGAGGTACCACTGCATAACACCAACAGACAGAGAGAACAGCAGCCCATCAGTGAGACATTCACACCTGCAGGAGTCCAGAAAAAAACATCCAAACTAAAAAGAACTAAAGAGCATTCATGCCAAGGTCTATGGAAAGAAAAAGGCCCTCAGGAACAACTGGCATATATCAGGCCCTGTGGTGGAAACAACAGACTCTTCAGATAACCCAGTTCAGTCAGGACAGCAGGGCCAGGCTGTGTCCCAGCACCCGAAGATCTCTGTGGCGTTATCTGCCCTGGGTTTGGGCAGAATGTTTTTTTCACACCCCTCAGAAACCGCGGTCCTGGGATCCAGGCCTCTCCCAACGTCCCCGACCTCAGCCCATGTGCTGTCACCCTGCCCCAAGCAGCATGCAGATGTGTTACCCCTGGCTGGAGACATGGACAGGCTTTTCTTCAGATGACCACCTGAGGGCAGGCTGAGGCCTCTTCCAGCCTTCAGTTTCCTAGAGATACAGAAATACACAGGAAAATTGAATAAAATGCAACACAATTCCGTTAAAATGAACTGTGACAAACTCGCCATCTTCTTTGCTAAGACTGCCGTAACTCCAAGGGGGAAAATAAAGTATTGAACCAGCCTCTTTCAAATACCTCTTCTCAGCCTGCAACATAGCAATTCTCAGCAAGTCCTTCCCTGGCGTTATTTGTATGACCATGAACCAGGAAGAGACCAGAAGGCCCAGGATGTGCCAACTGTGCCAAATGGACAGCGGCTTGCACTGCACTGCAGTCCCTGCACGCAGTGAGGCAGCACATGGCCACCTTGGGCAGCAGAGCCCTTGCACAGCATCAGAACCACACAGGATTCCAGTGGGTCATTCTTACATGAAATTACAGCTGATCTTTGACTTCAAGGCCAATTCAGAAAGCTCTGAGCTTCTCGCTAGAGTGAGTCAGTCTAAGTTTAGTAACTAAACTGAATGTTCACTACTTCTGTATTGCAAACCCCAGTTCTCACGTGTCCCATTAATATTTAAACTGCTGAGCACACCAATTTCTGTACACACTTCTGCAGTTTAAGAATATGCCAATTGGGGGACAGTGTGCTAGGCTTCAGAAAGCCACTAATATTGATTTCCTGGAAAGGCCAACGTTTTCAACAAGACCGGTGGTGGGGAGAAGCATTTACCATCCACAGAGGAAGCACCAAGAGATGTGGAGTTGGTGAAGCCAATGCATACAAGCCAAGATGGACCAGCAACTGCACCCAGGTCTCCCAGTCGCTATCAGCATTCTCAGAACAAGGTCATCCTGTTTCCACGACCACCATGATGCCACCATGGGTCTTCCGCAGCTGTTTTGTGTCCCATCCCAATACTCCCCTGCAGTGCTTTGGCATGTGTCAACCCAGCTGGCCAGGGTGGGACAGCCACCCTGTTATTCCCACCTTGCATCCAGAGAGCAGAAGAGGGATTTGGGCAGCCTGAGCAGACAGCTACAAGGAGACAAAAATTGCAGGTGAGGATCAATGTCTTCCAGGGACCTACTGTCCATACTTCCCTCGTTGCTGCTGTGGAAGCAGGCAGCTGCAGACAGTTTAGGCACTGCAGAGGGGAACCAGCTCCACCAAGGAGCTCAGATGATGACAGTGCCAGGATCCCATTGCTTCAGCTGCATTACATCAGCTGAAGATGTAGCTTGATGCCACATCAGGGATTTTGTCTCTTACTAACGACTTCATCCTCCCATCTGTGCCCTACCTACTCATTTATAGCCCACATTTTTTTTTCTCCCACCTGCCTTTGTGCTTATTTTCTTTTATTACAGAGTTAAGAAAAAGACAGGAGAAAAAAAAAATCTTTTCCTCAAGTAAATCTCCCTCTGACCTAGATGCATATTTGTTCAAGCAAGTTCAGAGAGCTTTGATCCTGCCTAAGAGGTGAAAGGGGAGGGGAGCAGACTCTCCTGCGATCAGATCGGATCTTTACTGCTGCGTAACAACGAGGCAATGAAGCCCAAGCCACAGGAGTTTAAAGAGGAAGCTCAGCAAAAGGTCACCTGTCTGTCCTAGGTACTTGTTATCAGAGCCTTGAAAAGAGGGAGGAAGGTGAGACGAGCTGATGATAGCAATAACCGTAAAAGGCTGACAGGGCTGAGGAGTCCATCACCCCTTTGCAGCCCTCGGCATGCAGGGGAGTGGGCTTTGCCGTTTGAAAAGGGAAGGGTCAGCAGAGCCCTGGCTCCGGAGCTGCTCAGGACACTGAAAGAAAGTTTGTCTGTCAGCCCCAAAGCATGTGCTAGTCAGACAGCCAGAAAGCACCAGCCATGCTGTATTTTATTTGCTGTTTGTACTACTTTCACTGCTCATCTCTATCACTGAAGCGATGAGGGGAACATGACAAGGGGACAGAGACATACTGACACCAGGAAATACCCTAGAACACCAGCAGAACAGGCTGCTGCTCCCCATTTGAAGCTATACAGCTCTTCAGTTGTGAGAGAGGTGGAGGGAAGGGAGCTCATTCATGCTAGCAGCTCCCAGAACTGGCCTAAAGGAGGAGAAAGATTCAGGAGCAAGAAATCCTGTTAAACTGAATTCAGCCAGAATCCCATCTGCAGCTTTTGGGGCATCTACAAAGCTCTCTCTGACCACTTACATTGGCTCTAGTGTCTTAAGCCACTGCGCGATCTTCAAATCTGTTACAAAAATGTAGATCCAACCCACCTTTAAAATACCTCCCAGGACAAATGGCCCTAGCTCTGCTGGTCTCGCTGATGAAGGGCCAGCAGCTCCTTTTGGTCCCTGGACTTTTTCTGTTGTTGCTGCAGAGGTGAGCAGAGTTGAGGCTTCGCTGAACTCATGATTGCATAAACCCAGAACCCAAAGTGCAGGGAGACTGGTTAATAGGAAAATGCAAGCCGAGTTCGCTGTAGTGGAGAGACCTCTGGGACAGGGAGTTCCCCACTTGTGGGCCACCCATACCCACCCACCTACTAAACCAGAAAGGTTTTACCAGCATGAACAGTGCTGGAGGACCATTCTTCAAGTCCTTCATCTCTCTCCATGAGGCTACTTTCCAATCAATGTTGATCACTGGTCTGGATCACATTTGGCTCTAATTTTTAAGCCTATAATCTCATCGAAAATCTTTGTCCCAAAATATCCGAAGTGCAGCTCCTCACACTGCAGATTAGCAGTTTATTACAAACTCTGTTAAGACTCGCGCCATTACTGACTCTTATTAGATACTGATTATTTCCGCCTCCCTTAGGCTCTATTCCCTCCCAAGCTGTGCTGCTCACAGGACTGGGGGGTGTTTTTAGAAGGAATGATTTCATTGGTTGCATTTTGGGCAGACCTGTGCTCACACTTGGGTTTGTTTCTAGAGGGGTTTCTGCAAATGTGGAAAGCTCTCAAAGTGCATGAAGATCTTTAATTTCTAAGAATCTCAGCTTGATTGTTGGGCAAAATTATTAAAGTGCTTGTGGACAGACACACTGCTTCTGCTTTGGTGGGTAAAATATGAACGCAGTCTGGGATTCTGCTGTACAAACAGGGCAGGACAACTGGAAAAGGAACTGGAAAACTCTCTGTGCTCCCTCTAGATGGGCTGTGCTGGGGTCCATCTGCAGGGGTGGGACTGCAGGTGGAGAAGTAGGGTGGCCTTGGCCTCAGCAGAACTGAGGCTGCTGCCAGTGTGGGTATTGCAAACCATGGAAGAGCATGAGCCGCTCCCTGGAGGCCATCCAGGATTTGGCAGCCAAATAGTACTATAAAGAAGAGGACCGGGAGGGCAACACTCTCACTGCTCTAGAAGGCTCTGGAAGTGTGGGAGCAGCTGTTGGTGGAAATGGATGGGTGCTGCTGAAGCCAGGAGGTGCTTCAGCCCATCACTTGGTGGGTGCAGTCATCATGGGTGGAGACATCTGCGTGTTCCCTGCAGGGTGATGATTTGGGCTTCTGGAGAGCTGCTGTCCATACATCTCTGGGGCATCCAGGGATCTCCATTTGAGGCCAACTCTTCATCTTCTGCATGACAAAAACCTGCAGAGGTGCTCCCCTGCCCAACACCTCCTCTTTGAAGAGTTCTTCATTGATGGTCACACATTTTCCACTGTCTCTACACCAAACAGAGTGAAACTAGTCACTTTTCACCATTTTCCAAAGCTGCTGCAGAAAGCAGGGGATGAGAATTCGGTGTTACAGGGTGCTCTTTACCCCTGCCCTGGAGGGCCAGGAGAAGCTGTGTCTGCTGATGGCTGCAGCTCATCCAGAACACAAAGGGATGGTGTTTCTGTGGGAGATGGCTCCCTTTTAACTTCTCTTGTCCCAGCTGGACCAAAATTTCCCTTGCTGGCCATTGCCCTGGACATCCAGGTCACATCCTGACAGCCAGCAAGCAAAGGCCAACTGGTACCGGCTGACTGTGGTTACCAGTGGGACATACTGACATGCCATTCTGATGCCTGTGCTGAGTAGTGCTGACATTACAGTGTGGCATCACGGTGATGTGTGACAATGGTGTCCTGGCAGAGGGGAGCAGCCAGAGGAGAAATTGCTGAAGAGTACTTGTTGCTGGTCGTGGGATTCCAGAGTCCAGAAGTCAGTAAAGCTGTTGAACAGCAATGAGAGGACTGTGCTGTGTCCAGTTGTGGGTCCACAGGGAGGAGTGGGAATGACTGAAGCGCTGGGCATCCCAGTGCCTCATTTCTGAATCTTTCCAGCTGGGCACCTCTGACACATATAGAAATGTCCTTATAGTCTTTACTGTGATGGTGGCTCTTGAGCTCCTGGCTTCACAGTCTTTGGCAGAGAGTGGGGAGCAGCAGGGCTGAAGCTGCAGTCAGTGCCTGGAGTAGTGGTTGGAGGTGTCCTTCCTCAACTGGACATTATCTCACCTTCCCCATGTGTTACCCTGTCTACGTCCTCTATGCTATTGAATTCCAGCAGCTCTTTCTTCTTGGTTGTCCAGCAGTGTAGGGAATTCCACTTCCCAATCTCAAAGAATGCAAGAAAATAGAAAACTCATCCTCTTTGCTGCCCACACCAAGAGAAGAAAGAGAAAGGCTCTGTGATTTGAAGAGCACTGCTTCTGCAAGGGAACAGGCGTGTGCCCAGGCAATGCTCCTCACCTGGATTTCCACAGCCTCCACGGGGCTGCTCTGTAGAATCAACTGGAATTAAAATGCTACAAGAGTTGTACAAAGGAAATAGAAGAAATGGGAGGTGTGCAACCCCCCTTTACTTGTTTTGCTTCCACTGCTTCCCTTTGCTCTTTCACATGTAGGAAAATCAACCCTGCTCTGTAAAGCTTTTGAATAAAGCCCCTCTCTACAGGATCTGCTTATTCTGTAGAGAGGGCCCATCTCAGGAACCCAGAACTCAATACATTTGTTGAACAGTTGTAAGCAATGAGAGGACTGTTCTGTGTCCAGGAGTGGGTCTGCAGGGAGAAGCAGGGATGTCTGCAGCCTTGGGGATCCCAGTGCCCTCATTTCTGAAGTTTTTGTGACTCACTGGAGAAAGATATTGCAAGTCTTGGCTGCACATTATTTGAAAGCCAAGAAAAATACTCCCATCTCTAAACACTGTGGGACTGCACAGCAGTAATTTGTAGCTTCTCCGGGCACCGACAGTATTTTTGCTCCAAGAAAAACCTAAGAGGCTGATGAAAGATCGGCATCTCTGCCTCTGAGGTGCATGGCTGTTTTCGGAGAAGCCCAGCCCACCACACGAGGACAGTCAACCTGTGCCTGATAGGGACTGTCATAACCTTTGTCACAGCTGCCAGGCACGCTCACACTCCAGGCACGTGGTGCTGTGACGTACTTTGACCTTTCAGTGCACTCCCTCACTGGCACAGGCTGCATTGTGCCTGCTCTTCAGCCTTCTCTAGCCCTGGAGGAGATTAACTGGGAGGAAGATCTGTTGCCTATTGTTTCTTATATCTGGTGAGAAAGGGAAGGAGGTAGACAAAAAAGTTTGCCCTGAGATACCCTCTCTGGGTTTGAAGAGCCAGCTACAGCTTTTCCCAAGCCAGCCACATTCAACATAAGTGACACTAACCCAATGCTCCGGGCACTGCTGCAATACTCAGAAAGCTCCTTCGGGCCAGCATTTAAAGACCTGTGAACAAAGACTCCTCATATGCCCCGAGATCAGTCCTGCAGCTGCAAAAGCTGCCTGGTAGCAAACTGACCTTTCAAAGGGGCCATGAATACTTCTGCCAAGCAAGAGGAAAGGCTTTCCCTTGTTGAAAGACATTGCAGCAAGCCTTTGTGTGGTGCAAATCCTCTTCTTGCATTGATCCAGCTGGCAAAGGACCCATCTATGGCACCTGGTATCTGAGCTCCTGGTTCTCTCTCTCACAGCCCAGTGTGAGGCAGGTTGGCTGCAGCATTTTTTGAGCTCTCTAAGAGAAGAGGCTATTTCTAAGGTGACAGACCCAGCAGACAGCTGTGAGCTCAGAACAACCCCTCAGTTCACCTTGTTAGCAGTCCCAGGTTCCTGTTCTCTGACAATCTGTTCTAAGCTCTGGCTGAGTTTGGAAGCAGTGCTAAAAGCTGGCTTGTCGCTATCACACCAGTCGATGAAGAGCTTATCAACAGGAGAGTCACCGGCAGCAGGACAACGGCAAACATGACTCTACAGTAATTCCTCTACATAATGGTTTATATCTAAGTGCAAGTCCTTCAAAATGCTGTAATAGAACTTTAATACTGCATAAAGCACTGGGAAATGGGAGGAGCAGAGGGTATTTCACTGTCTAGCTTCAGACTTTTCAAATGGATGTGAATCCTCCACCCAAAACACTTATTCAACTAACAAACCACTTCCTAATGCATCCTTACTCTTAAAAAATGTCCATATTCAGCTTTTGGCTTTCACTTTACCTCTGGAAAATGCCCTGCAATTTAGGCTTGCTTCAAGGGTAAAGCTCACCAAGTGTTCACACGAGTCAAGGAACAGCAAGCAATGTGCCGTTGCTGGCCACAGGACAAAGGCTTTGGGGTGGAGAGCCAGGACCCAGTGATCACAGCCATCTCTCCCATCTTCAGGAAGCGACTCATTTTGTTTTCTCCTGTGAAGGCAGAAAGGGGAAGAAAGGAGCTGGTTGTCATGGGAAGATGGATGAGTCAAAAAAAGACAGCTGCTACAGCTACAGTGTGTTTGAGATGTGCTGCTTTGAATCATCCTGAAGTGTAGGAAAAGCCACTGTCTCCTACAGCACCTCAGGCCTTAAAGGAAGAATTTATTTCTCACCACGTCACCCAGCCCTGCATTTCTAGGTCAGATTTTACTCCCTGTTGGAGGGCAGACACATTCCATTGCCTTTCAGCTCAATGCCAGGTCCACAATGTGCCTGACAGATAAACCAAGCTCTATCAAGACCAAGAGCATTCTTGTCTATCACTGTACCTTGACCCATTGTACAAATTCTTTATCATCAACTCCTGGAGATACAGGAAGCAGCTGGAACCGAGGATGCATGTGAAGAAGGGACAGCACATCAAGTGTCTCAAAAATAGAAAGATCAGAAAGGTCAGGCTTGAATTAAGTGAGGCAGACAAAGCCCATAACCACTGCCAGGAGGATGAGTAATTCAAACAGTGGATTCCTGTATCTGAAGTAGAGATTTTTTTTCCCCCCCAGTTACAGCAGAGGAATGTGTTTTACATAGCTGACTGTTGGCCTTATACTTTGTTTACTTTTCCAAAGACAAAACCAAAAGGGACACCATGTCCTACTTTGTTGAAGCACAGAAGGAAGCATCCAGGAAGGCAGAACACAGAATCACAGAATGGTTTGTGTTGGAAGGGACATTAAAGATCACCCAGCTCCAACCCCTCTGCCTTGGGGCAGGACATCTTTAACTAGATCAGGCTGCTCAAAGCCTCATCCAACCTGGCCTTGAACACTTCCAGGGAGGGAGCATCCACAGCTTCTCTGGGCAATCTATGCCAGTGTCTCACCACGCTTATAGTGGATAACTTCTTCCTAATATCTAATCTGAATATACCCTCTTTCAGCTTAAAGCTACTTCCCCTTGTCCTATCACTACATGCCCCTGTAAGAGGTACCCTCCGGATTTCACGTAGATCCCCTTTAGGTATGAGACAAAGTCCAGACCAGCCTAAAGGGAAACACACACAGACCCACCTGTTGAACATGTAGATATTTACCTACACAGCATCCTACCACAGCTACACAGAAGATACCTGCTGGGCTTTGGGATGCTCCAAGCAAGGAGGAGAACAGGAGGAATATTACTCAACTGCTCAAGGGTTGCTTGGTTTCTTGAATAACCACCACTGCACAGAAGGACCAGACCCTCAGCTGATGTGAGCAGGCTCTGCAGCTCCATCACATCTGCATTCACACTTACACCAGTTCAAGAGATGCATGGCTACTGCCCAGTTCTCAAGCTTGTGGTAACTTTTAACCTGTACAAGTAGAAGCACAATACCAGAAAAAGCAAGTGATGTACTGAAACTTGTCCCCTGTGAGGGAGTTCCCTGGAAAACCGTCATGAAAAAGGTGCTGCCTGGCCAGAGAAGTGCCACACCAAACAAGATGCTAGAGAATGGCCAAGCACTGAATCAAGCTGGGTTCTTCATTCACAGAAGACAGTACCTCTGCCAAGTTCAGGCAGTGGCTGAACATTTAGAATTAAAGCTGAGGTGCCAGGCTGGTTGTTTCCAACTCCTGTTATCTTTATTATGCATCTTTCAGTATTTTGTATTCACCTAAAGAGAAACAGTGTATCATTTCAGGGGGAATGGGAACTTCATGCTTTGGATTCCTAGTTAAGCAGAATGGCCCTCATCACAAACCTGGTGCACTACAAAGGCTCATAACTAGAGGGCAAAGGGGAAGAATCCCACTTGCTAAGTCAACTTCTTGAACAGCTGGCCCTGGCAGTGTTATGTTCTGTCAAATTACTTCAAGGGTAATTTTTCTAATCAGTATAAGTTTATTAGAAATCACAGAGGTCCAGTGAGGGACTGGCACAAGGAGGGAACAGCTATTTCATCTGCAACTGTCCTGACCTTCAGGGAAAAAACCCTCCAGCATAACATAATTCCCATAAATACTTAGAGCATGACAAAGGATGTCAGAATTGCAAGCTGTTGACATTATGGGATACTTAGTCAAAATGAAACCTTATGCCTTTCAAACTGAGATGTAGAGACCAGCAAGTTTTATGACAGTGTGATAGGCTGTTTCAGAGTTTAGAGGAGAGGGAAGTGCAACTGACATTGAACAGACAATAATAATTTCTCTGAAGGAAGTTAATTTCCACATGATACAGGACAAAGTCATTACCAAGTTCCATATCTACACCAAGCAAGCTCATAAAAGGGTTGGACAGATCAATGTAGAATGAGTTCACTAGCACTTTTATGTCCTGGGCTGTATCCTCAAGCTCAGGGGATTGCCAGGAGCATAGTGCACACCAGCACTATCCTGTAGTGTCTGCTGCTAGTTGGGTGGATGTTTGGGCTCACTCACTTGTACAGTCAGCCAAGGCTCAAGTACTGGAGGGTCAGATTTGGTTGCGCAAAACAAAGCCTACTCATTTGGTGGTGTGGGATTTTACAGGCTTCTCAAAGTGTCTCATGCATTTAATACTTCCTTCTGTCTCTTGTGAGCCTGAGCAGAAGACAGGCCACCATCTCCAAAGAGGGCAGACACCTCCACACAGGGCCACTTGTTTGTAGAGTATTACAACACACTGTGCAAACAAACAGTCTAACCCCGGGTAAAACAGATGTCTTAGATAAATCCCATGCATGGGATTAGTCACACTAATGTTGCAATCATTAGTGTCATGGATAAAAACGACCCAAAGAAGAGGAGCATGAGAATCTTCCATCATCACTTATTTACATTAAACAAAGACTCAACTCTTGTGTGCTAGCCTAACAGCAACTCACACCTACCTGTTGTCTTCTGTAATCTTAGCTCAGGACTGTGCTGGAGCAGATTTTCTGACAGAACTCTGGAGCAGGCTGTTTTGTTCTTACAACTTCAACCAAACAGCAAAAGCACAATTTTACTGCAACTGCTTTATACATGTTCTTGCACATTACAGGAATAATGCCTTGCAGCTATAAAGATGTACCCTCACCTCCAGATGACATAATTTTAAGCTAAAGATGCCTGGTGAGAGCCACACCATAAGCTCTTACACAGGCAAACATCCTTGTTCAGGGTGGTAGAGCACTGAACACTGCCCTGAGCTGAGCCATGGTTGCTGCTTTGCTGGTGATATTCTCACTCATGATGATTGCTCTGGGTTTAGACTGTGGAGAGGAGGCTTCAGCATAAAAAAAAACCAACTAAAATAAAATTAAAAAAAAAATCTCTAGTAAACTCATTAAATTGTTTTAAGTTAAACATATTTTTTATACAATCCTTGCCCTTCCCAGCTGAAATACAGCTATGCAGATGTGATACTCTTACAGCTTTTGACCTAATGCTTTTAGATGAAGAGGAAAGATGACAGAGAGACAGGTTGTTGAGCTAAAGCAACAAGTCAGGTGGACAAACAGATACCTGACTGGTTTTCTTCAGAATGGGCGACTGCTTACACAGATTGAGCAACTTCTCTGCCTCTGCTCTGCAAACACAGCCTGGTGTCCAAACACCAGCATCTGAAGCAGCAGTGTTACTCTGCATTGGTATCACTTGCGTGTGTTCTGTAAATAAACAAACAGTGACTCATAAGTGATAGGCCTGGAGAAACCCAGGGCAGGGGTTATGACACAGTCATAAATCATCATCTTCTCATCTGTCCAAAGATACCTTTGTAGCTAATGGGACGGATTGCAGCATGAAATTCCAAAGAGGAAACAACCCTGGATGCCGAGGCCAAATCCTCCTGCCCGTGCTTGCCATGAGTAGCACCTTGTCTGAGGTGAGTCCTGCAGCAGCACAGGTTTACTCCAGCAGCTCACTGGCATTTGGGCTAACCGGCAACAGCAGGTCTGGCCTGGCAGGATATCCCACAAAGTGGGAGTTCACGCTGTATACTCACCCAGAAGCACCTCTTCCCCACACACAGCACTGTGTGTGTCATCCCACCCTCCAGACAGCTACACCGAATTAGCACTAGGCAAGTGAAAAAGCTACAGAAGATAATATATAGAATTAAAATTTAACCTTTGTCTACCTAATGCTACTGACAAATAGCTGCAGGCAATCCAGAAACTTTTTCCACTCACTCACTCACTCGCTCACTCTCTAATTTGTGAGCAACTTTGTTTCCTCTGCCATGTAAGAACCTCCATCAACAGCGGACCTAAGGAAACTTGGTCCCTCAAGGGCTTAATATTTCAATAATCAGTTTCTGCACGTTTGGATTTTTTTCCTCATGGTTACTATGGTTTGAGTTTGCTACAGCCCCTTCATTGGTCAGTGTATTGTAAGGTCTATACCCACTGACAATGTGGTTTCAGAGATCTCTTAGGGACCTTTAAAAGCTTTCCTGTTCTTTGAGTTTTTCGCTGAACTGAAGCATGGCCATCACATTCAAAGCTGCTGGCAGCAAACAGTCAGCACAACCACAGCACAACTGTGCACCATCATGAAGTTCAGCTTAAAACAGATGGAAGAGGAAGCCAGTAGTGAATGATATAATGGCCTAGCAAAAATCATTTTAAACACAAGAAAATTGCAATAGCAAACCTGAAAAGGTGTCAAATCAGGAAATTCTTGTTTGTAGCCTCATCTCCTCAATTCCCACAGATACAGCCAAAACCACTTCAACAGTCATCACCTAACTATCAGATCTTCAGCCCCAAGTGCCCAAACAGTAGGAAAGCTCTTCAGTCCAAATCTGGAGTCTTGTTTTTCTCTCTCAAACAGCAGCCAGCCACAACTGCTCTGCATAAACCCTCCTGTCACAAGAGGAGACTCAGTCCTTTATCCTTGTGGCCCATTGCCCTGCAGGACTGCCTGGTACCACTGGAGAAAGCAGTTGCTGTATAGAAATGGATGGCTGATTCATGCTGGGACACTGGTCTATTTTCTTGTCCCTCACCACGATCTCACCCAGTACAAGAGAACTGTAACACCAGTTTCCCTGCATGGTCCCAGTGGCCATACTGAGCTTAGCAACCAGAGACATCAGTGGCTAACTGGATGCTGTCATCTTTAAGGCTTTCTCTGGTTGTAATCAAGCCATCTCATTCTTGTTGATGATGGCTTGGTGGAGAGGGTTCCCTGTCTGCTTTACATGGCAGTGTCTAAAAAACGTGTGAGCAAGGGGGCAGTGCAGGGACAGAGACTGCCAGGATCTGCTTGCAGGCTGCAGAAAGCAGAGCCATGCTAAGACCAATTTGAGCTTCCAGTGACCTCATGCCATCTCTTCACCTCCCTTGACATGCATCCAAAGGCACACAGTCCTCTCCCTGTCCTTCCTCTCTTTCTGGCAAGGCCCAGATGTGCTCTGCACTCCCACCCTGGGCATCCCAGGTCTGGGCTGCGGCCACTGCACCACCCCAAAGGTGGAAGCCAACACCTGAGCATTGTCAGGGTGGGGAACATGCAGAAAAGAGCAACCCAGGGTTGCAGTGAGCTCATTGCAGCACAGCCAAGGTGTTGTTGCTCCTTTGAGCAGCCTCTACTTTGAGATTAATTAAAATAAAAATTGCTTCATTCATGGGACATTTGAAGCTTGCAAGACAAGTACCTGCTGGGGCAGCTACTCACTAGCAGCCCTAATTCTTATTCCAGAACCAGGCTGGTGTTTACTTTAAAGACTCTCAATGTTCCAGTACAGCTTTTCCACTACCCACAATAGTTCTGCAACATCTGAGGCTACAGTAACCGTTAAACTGTGGTCCCGTGGTTTGTGTGAAACCTGTATTAAACAATATCAAGATTGAGATGAGCTAACCAAAGCTGAGCAAATGAGAGCCATGGTCTCGCAACAGCAAGCTGTGCAGAGCCCCAGGCTAGGTGGTGCGTTGCTGACACCTCCATCTCAAGTCAAGTTCAAGGGCCACCTAACCTTACGTCTTACCTAGAGCAACACCACACACTTCCCAAAGAGGTGCAAGAACCCCAGACTGCCTGCACAGGTCTCAGCCTGCCCTCCAATGCCTCATGACTGGTTTATGTCTGGAACATAACACACATTACTCCCTCGGGAAAGTAACACCATTCATTACAACACTAGGTCACCTTGCTTCCCATTTAAGAACCTGAGTTAGATGCTCTGACTTGCTAAATTTATGGCCTCACCAGCTTCTGAAGACAATGAGACATACATAATTGAACTCAGTTAATCAGTGGCTAAAATTATTTTTTCACAGCCCAATCATTCTTTAGTTAAGTTCCACAATTTCACAGCAACAAGCTCCAGACAGGACAGAGATGTTGGGAACAGGAGGTTCTCCCCAGCAACCACACAATACATACTATTCCTGGGTAGTTATTTGTTACTACAAATCGTGCTGGGAACAGTGCAGAGCCCTGTGACACAGCGGATTCAATTTATAATAAAATCAAAAAGAAAAAATAGAGCAGCCTTCAGAAGAAACACTTGAGTCACCCCTGACGCTGTGTTTAATATTGCTGGAGAATTGCTCTACGCAGGGAGCAATTTAGAAAAAAACTTGATGAGGAAAATCTTGTGATGAGGAAAACTCATCTGCTTTCCTTCAGACCAGCTGCGTGCCTTCCCAGGACAGATGCACTTGGCGCATATATGGAGATGGCTCTTTCATAGCAAAGGAGCAACTCATTCAATAACCACACATATGTGAGACAGTTTCCAATCAAAACCTTCCTCCAAGCAAAGATAATACTCTATCCTCAACATTCTCACCACAAGTACATGACAGCTCTAGTACTTTGCTGTCTACAGCACACACCAGCCTCATTGTGCAAGGATTCACCAAGCCAACGCGACAATCCCTGCCTCGGGGTACCCATCCCCTGTATAACTCAAATCTTGTGCTAAACACCCTAGTCCAACACCTTGAGTAAGACTTCCAAGCTGTGGTACCCTGGCAGATGGCATGGCAATGCCCCCAGCTAGGATACATGCCTGCTGGCTTAATGGTCTGCTCCGTGTGGGTGCACTAAGCATGGGAGATGGCTTTTCAGTGTAGGTGAAAAAAATGTTATTCTGTCCAAAATGTCATTGCTCTGTTGCTTCCTACATTGACTTCCCTCTAGACTGCTGTGGTATCATGAGAGAAAGAGCACTGCCTACCCTTGGGTTAGACCGCAGGAGAACTGGGATCCAGAGAGGGATCTTCATATATTAGATAGAAATCACCAAGATTAAGATACTGACAAGGGAGGACACTCCAGTCACAGACAGAGGCACATGCTTTATCTAGACAGCACAGCAGATGTTGATATAATGCAAAGAACAAAGGCTGTGGGAAGTGAGCACATCTGAAACAAAGCAAGCAACTCTGCAAGAACCTGTGTTCTGGGAAAATATCAGTCACACCTTCAAACACCAGAGTCTGTGCCAGGTGCAACTAGAGAGGCTTCACTCAAGCTTAGCAAGCAGTGATGGGACAGGTGCTGAGCATTAGGTGGCTCAGCCAGCTGCTACAGTGAGCAGCATCGTCACTGTGATGAGGACCTGGGACAGGGACCCAGCAAACAGCAAGGCAGAGCAGAGCAGAGCCCTCTGCTCGCTGCACAACCCACCTCCCCATACACCTCTTCAATGCCAAGAACATGAGGTATGGAAATGTCAGTTCCTAAGGTAACAACTTACAAGATGAGGTTGATCTCACCTTGATTACTAGTGCAGCCTGTGAGCAATTTCAGCTTCTCCTGTCAAGCCTGGCTGTCTCAAAAACTCATGTTTCTGATAAGGAAAGGCTGCAGCTCTCTGCGTGCCTAGCTGGCTGGTAACAAACACACAAGCACACTTCCCAAGTGAGAAGCAGCCAGGGCACAAGGTGTCTGCAGCCCAGCTGATATTTAGGGGATTTGGGAGAGAAGTGAGGATAGTGAGGGGTATTAAGAGTTATTGTATCAGAGGCAAGTATGAGTGAAGTCCAACAGAATGTGTTGTTCACAGAACAGCTTGTCCCTTGCTTAGGTTACAGTCAGAGGTTTACGCTTAAGGGCTTTCTCTTTTCTCAGTGGATATATATGACACGAGGTGTCAGCTCTGCTACAAGCAGAGTGGAGCAGCTCCAGGGTACTGGCACAGCAGAGATGAATTTTGGTTCAGGTCCCAGTTTTCCTTTTGGCATCCAGAGGCATTTGCTTATCCTGTGTCCCCTTTTCACCCCTGGTGAGACAGTCCTGTCTCCAAGCAGGGACTGCTCCTCCAGCACAAATGGCACAGGTCTCCACTGTGCAGACACGCGACCAGGATAAGACCAGCAGAAACAACCTCCTAATTACCAAAACCAAGCCCAAGAAAGTAATTAAATGCCAAACAACCCCTGACAGCTCAAGTCCCTATTTTCTCCCTTTGGTTCCCCCATCACATCACGCAGTGGACTTGCTTGTTTTCAGGGTATCACACATCCCACTAGCTGCAGGTTCACTTCTCCAACTGTTCTGCCCAGGGTAGGTGGAAAAGGAACAGGCCCCACTGCCTGCCACCTCCCCCGGGATAACCTTCCCTGCTTTTTCAGAAAGAACTGCTCAGTGCAGCTCAGAGCCCTACTAGATTCTCCTACTTTTTTTTTTTTTTTTTCCTTCCAGATGATGATGACCTACATAATAAGCAGGTCACTGGAACATAAGAGATGTTTTCTGAGGCAGAGGAGAAAAGCCAAGCAGTTCCCCTGCTGCGCGTGCTTCTGAGGACAAAGTGAAGTGCTGTTTCCCAGGGGTTCCACTCAACAGCTTCCTTCATGCTCTTCCTGCCTGAAATCAGCAGGAGCTGTAGGGGTCCCACAGGGGACATGATCAGACCTTGAGCAGAACATCAGACTAGTTAAGGACCAGCTCCACAGGGGACCAAGGGGAGCTTCATGAACACAAAGCCCTCCTCGCATGAAGAGTAAACATGCCATGTGCAGCCCCTGTGCACAAGGCTGTGAGCCCATGCAATGGCCCAGCTGCATGAGATTCAACCCAGCAGGCAAGGAGAGCTTTCATCAGATAAGCAGCAAAGGAAGGGAAAGAGAAAGCAGGGAGGTGTGAAGGGGACAAGTCCCCACCATGATCCCTGTGGTGCAACCCCTCCCCAAAAAAAGAATTTGGTTTTAGCAGGTCTGCAGACCACAGGAGTAGGAGTCTTGAGTTGGCAGACAAGAAACAGCGTTATAAGAGCTTTAACTCAATTTACTTCTCAAGCTCTTGTCATTTCTGCTCCTTTATGGGAAGCATTTATAAAGGCTTGCTACAATAAAGTTCAAACTGGGAATGAGTGGGATTTGAGTAGCCAAAAAAAGAGAGATGCTAGGATATGCCTTCAGCATCAGTACAGTTTAAGGCACAGCAGCACAGAACTGGACTGTCTCAGGTTATTGTCTCCAGCACCATTGTCTCTAATCTTGCAGCTGATCTCTCCCCACCTTCCTCTCCCCCTGCCAAACAGGAGACAACACAGTAAAAGATGTAGGCCAGCATATCTAATCCCCACACCAACTGGTGCACTGCAAGCAGGAAGCTGCTTGTTACCTACCCAAGGGTAAAGCAAGAATCTATTGGAGAAATGAATGTAATGTGATCCTGCCTGGGGCTCTGCGTCAGTCCCAGAAGGGTTCGCAGAGCGAGTAACCAGAGCAGACAAGAGTAAGAAGCTCTCTCCAACAGCCTTACAGAGCTCCAGTAACAATAGTGCAAGTCTGGTAACTAGGTCACAGTTATGATCTTTAATTAATCCTGAAGAGACCCCATCTGACATGGGGAACATGACAGATAAGGTAGCTCATTAAGCCCAGAAGCAGGCTGGGGTAATGCCAGAGCCCAGCCTAACCCCCAGAGATTTGGGGACAAAATCACAGTGGGCAGCAGCCACTGCTCTACCCAGACTGCTCGCTACCAAGCTTTTAGTGAGCAGACACACCAGGCTCTCCCCACCTCCTCCAAGGAAACAACAGCAGCCTGGACCCTGTTCATTAGTCACTGCCCAAACCACAGTGAAATAAATCATGAAACAGGAGAGAGATGGGATGGAAATTGCCCCGGGGCAGGCAGGCATGGGGCTCCAGCAGAGGAGCTGTACCAAATCCTGCTGGACAGCTCAGCCCAGTCTCCCCAAAATGTGCTTCACCCACAACCCTGATCTTCTCCCTCACATTTCTCTGTGCTGGGGTGTGCTATCCCAAGTCACTTCTTCCCCAGACTCCTCTGGGAGAAGCTGAGAGATACCAGCTTCTCCTCATGCACTTGCACAGAGGACTAAATTGACATGCTGGGCTGGCAGCCGCAGCCCTGAGATGTGGGTGCTGTAAAGGGGCTTCAAGGCCAGTGGAGAGAAGGGTCTCATACTGTAGCTGAAGTTAGGAAAGGTTGTGTGCCAGCAGGGCCAGGTTGTTCACTTGGCAGAAAGACCTGTCCCTGACCATGCCAGGAGAGCCCATCTGGCAGCAGGGACCAGCTGAGGGCAAGGGCACGAATGGCTGACAACTGGGAGAATCACCTAGGTGGGTGTCATCTGCCCTGGCCTCTGCAGCTAGCTGTGCTTTGCATCTACACATGATCCCTATGAATGTCTTGATCTGCTTTAATCAACTGGTGACAGCGAGATAAGCTGCAAGAATGTTGATGGAGTTTTCAAGCTTTGTTTCTGCTACCTGAGCAATTGAAAAACAACCATCGGCAAAGATGGCAAAATCTAACGGAGATTCTGAGGACTCAGCACAGAGCAGAAACATTAAAAATAGTTAATTCAAAGGAGATGTGTGACTTATAAGCCCTAAACTGTCAACTGTTGGGACTCAGGGGCAGCTTTGCACCAAAGCTGTGTCTCCAGGGACCCTTATTGTGCTCACTATCACCCCCAAAGGCATTGTATTCAGCAACATGCCCAACTGACAGCCCACCAGGCTGTCATTGCATACAATTAAACCAGGACAAGCAGCAAGAAGAGCTGACAAGTAAACATAAATCAGTATTTCTGTCAAAGAAAACTTTAAATAGTAAACAAACTCCAGGCATATGCACCATCAATGTACACATGCACTGTTCTCCCTCTTGTGAGTGCAGCTGGGTGAGGGACTGCACTGCCACGAGATTGCTCCATGAAAACTAGGTCACTGGCTATCAAGCCCAAGAGACAGTGCAAGGACTTTGGGAAGGATGTACTGAAATCACTTCTTCCAATTAAAACACAAGCTTAGGAAGCAGCTCTAGTTTATTTGCTCTTGTAATTGGAGCTTTAAATCTCAATTATTTGTTCAAAATCTCATTGTCCTTCACAGTAAATATATCTTGACAGGCTTTTTGCTGTGGAGGAGACAACATAATTTGGGAAAACAAGCTGAAACAAACACAGTAAAGGCTACCACCTTTCTAAGACTAGTACAGAGAGCAGAGGTAGTATTGAGCAATCAATGGTCCTAAAGGCTCACAAGCAAACCCAGAGCTTGCCCCCTTCACTCACCCACAGAAGCACAGCACATTTGTTTGCTGTGCCAACCACAAGCCTCCTCTCTCCCTCCTCCAGCTTAAGTGCAAGACCAGGTGCTGCACAAGCACAGAAGACCTTTATGGATTTGGCACTAGATAGGACAAGCATCCAGACAGTTGGTACACCTTTGCATATTAGAGTTGTTGCCTCCCTGTTTGTGACTGAAGTGGCGGCTGCCCCCCCTCACAGGTACCCCACCCTGCACTACAGGATCTCATTCCTGCTGCAGGTTGGACAGGATGAATGTCTACAAGACTTCTGAGAGCCTGGCCTAGTAAGCATGTGTTGCGTGGCATGACATCTCTCCCCCAAACTGCTTCTTCCAAGACATCATTGCCTCACAAAATGCAGCTTGGCAAAAACATCCCTCCCTCACACTCATCAAGACATGGAGATTGCTCAGCTCACTCCATCAGAGGCAGAGAAAACCTTTAAGCACTGAATGGGCTGAGGCAAAATGTGGCAAGGCAACCCAGCCATGTCTCTGCTTGTTAAACACTGCAATAAACACTACACGCCAGCTGGGCCGTCTGTGCAGACTTCAAAGAGCCAAGCAACAGAAACACAAAACTGTCATCAGGGCTTTTGAGGAAATAGTTCAGCCACTGCTTAAAGCCAGCATCCCAGCTATAGTCTTGTGCAGTGGAGTTAATCTGCAAGTTTGCTGGTGTTACTGATGGCTGGAGAGAATCTGTTACCCTTCACCCCAAATTACTTCACACAGAGCCACCACCACATTCTCACATGGCTTGGTACTTCCTCCCTTTGTGATCAATCATCACCTCTTATCATTCCTAAGAAGAGGTGTATTAGGAGGGGTCTCCTGTCCTAACATTGATTTTTTTTTTTTTATTAAATTAACACATTATCAAATTTCACACTAGAAACAAGATGTGACTTTTTCAGCACATAAACTCTGAATGGATTTTTCTTAGAAGCAGAGACATGTCAAGACTAGCAGTCTTTAAGAGTCAAGATTGAGAAAAAAACAAACAAAGAAACAAACAAAAAAAACAACAAACCCAAACTACTCTCGTTCTCCTTGGAGCTTGTAGGATGGCTGCAGGAATTTTTGGACAAAGTGCAACCTCAAGTTTACAGCTTTGCTATTTTGGTCTTAATTTCTCAGCTGATCCCTTTCAGCTTTTTTGTTACATGATGTTTTCACTTCCATCTCTTTCTAGGACATCTCCTAGATCAGGTTTTATGTTCTTTGCACAGTACTGGGACAATGTGAATTTCCAAGAGAAAGCTCGTGCATCTCACCTGATTAAGTAGAGGGATTCCTGAAAAGAAGACAGAGACTCTGGGTTCTTTACCACATCTCCTGGAGATACATGAGCAACACATTTTCCAACCATTACCGCCACACCAAGCCAAGACCTGACAAGACTAGGTTTGCTCAGCACACCAAGTCAGAGGTGATTTGCTCCTTTGATTCCTCTATCCCCACTGATCTCAGCTGGAATGGTGTTCAGAGCAGCTGCAGAAGCATCAGGTCAAATAAACTACACACAGAAGAGACTGCCAGCGGGGTCACAGTACCCCAAGAAACCTCTCATCCCAGCTGTCCTGGTTAGGCCTCACTTGTACTCCTACTGGTACTGCCTGTGCTGCTTGGCAGGCAAAGCTGCCGAGATTTTTGCATGAGTCAGGCTGTTTGTAAGACAGTACAAACAGAGCACTTGCCAGCTTTTTGAAGAGTTCAGTACAAAGGGAAACAGGGAATGGAAGTCTTTTATAGTCCAGTGACCTCAATAAGGCACAGAGTTTCTCTGGTCTGCAGCTCCCAAGTTCAGATTTGGAGATATGATTTAATAATTTCCTCCCTTGATTATTTCAGCACTGGCCCCTTCTTCCCTATAGAATAGATCACACTCTTCTCATTTTAATACCTTATCACCACCCTCTATCTATAATCTTCAGAGCACAAGAAGGAGTAATATGTCTTGCACCTCAAAGGTTAAGCAACAAGAGCAATCACAAAATAGCACAGCAAACTGCACAGGCATAAGGCACCAGTACTTACCCTGGGACACAGAAAGATTTGCAGAGGAAGGGGCTGGATACTGAGAAGACTAGAGCTCATCCTTGCAGCTTTCTGCTGTGGCACACAGGCTATAGCATTACTCAGGCTCTCCTCCCGCTCAGGAGGCGGTTTAGCCCTGTGGTGTTTCATACTCCCCAGGACCACACACTTTCATGTGATTTTCACATCTCCATTTAGATGTGAAGCATCCTTCTACTCTACTTCTTGGCCACTTCCCTCTCAACATTTTGGATTGTTTCTTTCAAGGAGCTAATTCTAATTGACTATAGAACTGTAGCAACTCATGTTGACTATAACAATTAATTAACTATAAAGTTTCCCTGACCATTGATGGAAACAATAAAAGATCAAAAGTGCTTTACACTTCCCTCTGTTTGTTGTTTGCCTTCTCCAAGAAAGTTCTTAAAGCTGTCTCAAGACCAGCAATATCTAATGCTATGTAATAGCTGGATAAGAAGAAAAGCCACACAGCTAACAGAAGAGTCCTGTTGCCTCATGGGGTCCTCATTCATGGGTAACACCCACACAGGAATTCCCAGCTTGTATCAAGTGAGAAGGGGGATAATCCCTCACCTTCTCCTGTCATCAGGAGGTATTTAATTCTGAAATGCTTCTCCTTCTCCTCACTTTGCTGAAATATTGGTCCTTGAAGAAGAAATTACAATACTGGATGAGTAAGAGAAGAATAAGTTTTTGCTAAAACAAACCACAACAACTAGCCTTGCTCGTAGGTTTACCATACCTACAACAGATGTGTTCAGGTGACAGCCTTCCGAAATCCCATCATTTTCACCTGCCCAAAAGAAATCCAATGCTATTAGGACTTCACGGGACACCTCTAGCCCTATTTCCAGGCTGAAAAGATGATCTTATATTATTACACTTGGGAAAAGAAAGGCAGTCTGTACATCTGCAGGAAATAGTACTGATTAGCAAACCTGTCTGCTCAGGGAATCTCCATTTTAACAAACAGAACTACGTCAATTTATACAAAGGATTTAACACACCATGTCCAAGTGAGTCTGGGGTGACTGGAGAGGAGTGAGGGCACTGGAATATGCCACAGTCCACAGGACAGATATACAAGTCAGAGATGTTTTTTCTGTCATGGATTAACCCCAGTAGGCAGCTAATCCTCACACTGCCACTTGGTCACTGCCACTGTAAAGGAAGACAGGCCCTTAAGATGATTAAGTTAGAGAAGAATAGGACATTATAGAATAATGGAAGATTAATAGAACACAGGTGCTGTAGAATAATATCTTAAGACCATGGGAATACTTCCCATTGTCCACTGTGTAGCCCTTTGGCGGGCTGGTTTAAAACTCAGTCCAGCTGAGTGAATAATGGTTATGAATAGATTAATTTTCTATTATATAGAAGACATGATAATAGATGGGTAGTCATCTCAGGGTAAGCATTTTATTAAAGGTTAGCTACTTTTCAGTAAGGTATAGATCAAGATAAACTGAGAAAGGGACAACTCGGGTCTTTCTCAGAATTCTAAAGGTGAATGTCTGAAGGCAAGAGACTGTGAGGGCCCGAATATCACTGATCTGTAACATCTGAAGAGGAACTGAAGCAAGACGATGAAGAATGGCTGAAGCTTAATGGGAACTGAGAGTTTGGGAAAAACACAAAGGACTTTTAAGAATAATACTGATTGCTTAATATTGTGTTAACAGTAAATATATGTGTCGAATTTTGTAAGTCCTTTGCCACTCACTGAGGTGATGGCCCAACTCTGAGCTGTTAAATAAAGCAAACCCAGAGTAACCCACTGTATGGCAAAATCCTTTAACAGTCACTCTCCTCCAGTAGGATGAGGGAGAGAAACAGAAGGGTAAACGTGAAAAAACTTTTGGGCTGAGATAAAGACAGTTAAATATTTTTTAAAAAAGGGAAAAAAATTAAAACAACAAAAACCCACCAAACCCAAGAAAACAAGTGATGCAAAAAAAACCACAATTGCTCACCACAAACTAATCAATGCCCAGCCAGGCCCTGAGCAACAGCAGCCCCAGCCAACCTCCACTGGCCCAGATTTATTGCTGAGCTTGATGCCATATGGTGTGGGATGTCCCTTTGGTCAGTTGGGGCTGTCCCCTCCCAATTTCTCATGCACCCCCAGCCTGTTTGCCAGCAGGGCAGTGGGAGAAACAGAAACCCCCTTGATGCTGTGCAAGCATTGTCCATCAAAGACACCCTTGTGTTATCAGCACTATTTTCATTACAAATCCAAAACAGCGCCATACAAACTTCTGTGAAAAAAACTAACTCTATCCCAGATGAAACCAGCATATTTTTACAGGGTGAGAGAAAAAGAACAAGGTATGCCCTTGATTTCTAGTAATCTTCTGCTTGATAGAAAAGTCCCAACATGGACATTGCTTTAAAAGAGACAGCCCATAGGTGCCAGCACAGCATTTTTCACTGCTGTGGGTTGATTTCTCATTTTCAAGGGCTTTTACAATCCTGCCTCCACTCTGACTTCCACATTCCTGCCAATGACCCCACTAACGCAGATATGAGCTCACTAGAGCTACCTGGTGTAGCAAAGATACTTTACTATATAAACATGACTTGTGTGTCTCTCTGGGCCTGGAACGTTTAAATTCACATGAAGAGACACCCACTTCTTCCTCTCCTCTATCTGGTGTCCTTCCTATACAGAGAGGAACAGGACATCTACTGAACTCCTTTCTGCAAACTCCAGCTACAGAGAGCTCTGACTTCTGAGAAAAGTTCCCCACCCTCTCACAGAAAGTGTTCAGATACACTTCTTCTAAGGCACTGCTGTTCAGGCTCCCCAACTGGATGTTGAAGGTGGTGTTTCAGCCAGAGGAGCTAATGAGGTGAAATGATGAGGGCTGAGATATGTAGGAAGAGTGACAGGCTGAAGCCCAGCAATAATCCTAACTAAAACTACATTGGTTGGAGTGTACTGGTTCTTCTAAGAGGAGGGAAAGAGTGAGAGAGGAGCAAACAAGGGTGTGAATACAAATCACAGCAAGTACAGCAATGCTTACAGTAGCTGGAAGGAGTCGTGAATCATTTCCTGCCATGTGGTGCACAAAGCAAGATGAGCTCAAGGATGCAAGATGAAGTAAAGACTAGTGTGTTATTTTCCAAATCTTAAGCAACTGGAGCAATGTCAGAGAGATATTAGTGAATTAAGATACTGCTGGGTGTGTTAATCACACAGGCAGTAGACCACAGCAGCCCCACTGTGGGAGTGGTGCCCTTCAGCAGAGTGGCAGGGTACACCTTGTATGAGGGCAGCAACAGCTTCTGCTGTCCCCACTGAGCCTGAGTCACACTCGTGTTATGGGACTCTACCAAGAGACCGAACTCCTCTGCAGCAATGGGCAGCATCCGTGCCTGGCAGATGGGCAAAAGTATCCTGACCCAACACCCTTGTAAGGACCCCCTGGCAGTTCATGAATTTTAAAAGATACCCATTACAGTGGGGAGAAAAACATCGCGGTGCTTGTCTGTGTGAGATGGGGTAAGAAGTTTGCCTCACCTGTGTCTGAAACACAGGTGGGTGTTGCTCAGTCACTGTGCAACAGGTCACACACGCCACAATATTCAGTAGCTCTTCCAGCTCAGTTAGCGGGTCTGGTAAAGAAATGAGATTTCTTGTTCTGTCTTGTGAAGACACTGGATAAAAATGAGGAAAATCTGCTAAAGAAATTCAGCATGGGAAGAATTTTTCACTGTGCAGCTACTATTGCAACCTTCAAATTTTGCCCTAAAAGGTAAATTCTCTCTAAGAGCTGCTGGTCTCAGGACCGGAAGTGGAAGTTCTTAGCTCTAAGCCTGGAATTTGAGTCTGGATTAAATCCAGATGTCAGGATCACATCCACCCCCTAGGAAAATTCAGATCTCAACATAGACAGTGGCTTGTGAGTGGGGAGGGGGAATTGTTTTTCTGGCTTGCCCTCTCATGACATTGACTGGGTGGGAAAATATTAGGAATATGCACATCTCTGACCTCAGAAGTGAACAAAAGGAACTAGATGTTGCTAACGGTAGTTATACACTTTTATTTGGACAGGCTGAGTGCAGAGGGGTTTTGGCTCTGGCTTTTCTGGTGAAGTATCTAAATGTTCTCTTAAAAGCATAAAAATTATTAAAATCTCATGAAAGGAGCTAACTGCTGGCAGATGTGAAGCTGAATGAAGGCTACAAACCCATGAATCAAGTTCTGTTTCCAGGAATACTGGGTGAAATGTGCTTGAGAGAAGAGGGATGGGAGGAAAGTATTGAAGCTAACTTACACCTGAGCCTATATAGTAAACCCAGGGCCCACCCTCAGCTGCATAAACTGGGTTTATTATACAGAGTATACCGAGAGACCATCCTCGGCAGAAACTCTTCACAGACATCCACAGAAATCAACTTGACCCCATGAGGGGATTTTTTTCCCCATCATTTCAATTTCTATATGGAAAGTTCTTTCTGTGGCTTCTCATCCACCTCCCAAACTGATGGGATTTAACCTTTATTTCCCTTCTTGTAACTTATTTAGCAAAGAAATGGACAAATCATCATAAAGGAATGGACTTTAGAAAACTAAAATCAGCAGAGGCTCTCAGCATAGCTGAGTCTTCCCTTCCCCTGCCACTGCATGACATGAGCCTCCTCTGCTGAATCCATCTGGTATGTGGTGTCTCAGGCACCAGCTCCCAAGACTGCTCCAGAACAGTTAGTGAGGAACTACCCACCTTCCAGCCTAAGCTTTGTCACAACCAGCTGAATAAATTCCTTATCGCACTATTGCTACCCCTCAGCTTAAACCATTTCCCTTCTTATATGCTACTCCACCCTTTGCACATCCACAGGCAATCAGTCTGTCATTGGCTCTCCCCTGTCTGCCATACCTTCTGTTTCTCCCCAGGCAGCCCCAGCCAGCCTGCTGGCTGTCTCAGGACAGCCCCCTGTACCCCAGGAGCCGCTGAGGTACCGTCCCTTGTCACGGACTGAAGTCGTCCCTCTGGTGCATGGCAAACAGCATTTGTGCGAGGCAGTTCACACTAGTTTCTCCTGAGCCCTGTAGGATGACAGTAGTACATCACTATGATTAACGCCTTTAAGTACTATTTAATTAATCCACTGAAGCCCTAAGAAATTTTAATTAATGGAAGCTTTATTAGTATTTACTTCACCTTCAGCATGTAAGCTCTGGCAGTATTTCCAAAGGGAGTATGCTGGCAGAGCAGCTGACAGAACACCCTTTTACCCCCAAGTCTTCCCCACGCAGCTGGTCCCAGTGCTCACAGCCATCCCTGCACACTGACAAGGACACGTTCCTTCAGCAGCTCTCCAAGATGAGGGTCAAGTTCATGTCATTCAACTGCTATTTAGCTCTGCACAGTTGCCATCGTGTACAAGGTTAAATTAATTAATCAAAAAATAAGCTCTAAAGAAGTGTCATTGTGGGGTCTGATTAATAGCACAGATTGCAGGGAAGGCTGATAGGAAAGGCAAGAGTTCTGCTCACTGGGCGATCTCTGTATCGTAGCCAAGATCGCTGTGTCTCAGCCAGCCTTGAATGATGTCTGTGTAAAAAGCAGATGCTCTTCCAGCTTCAGACTTCACGTGCACCTCTGAGTACAGAACAAGTGTCTGAATTCCAGCAGCAGAGCAGACTAATGTACTTCATCCTTCAACCTTGCAACACAGTAAAATGCTGCTGTTAAGATTATCAGGTTAAAGGAGGATTACCAGATTTCTGTGGGACTGAAACCTGCTGTGGCAGATGTCCACACAGAAGAGCGCTGCAGCCTGTTGCAATATGCTGCCAGCACATTTGCACAACACCTTTCTCTGGTGCCTCTTGCAACAAAACACGTATTCACCCCCATCCCTCTTAAGTACAGTCCCATGGTCAAATAATAAGGGAAGAATAGGAGAAGAAGGAAAAATACTATCAACATACTATAAATCAAGCATATGGGACTTGTTTTTTGCTGTTAATACCAAAAGAAATTAATCCTAGGAGTACTGGAGTGATCCTTTAGGTTCAGACACATCAACTCTGTGCTCCAAGGACATTCATTATGTATCTCCATGGCAGATCGCTGCGATGTTTTCTAATTTTTTGAAGTACCCTCTATGATACAAAGCTTCACGGTAGGGAGTCAAATGCTGATGGTCAGGGGACTAGGGACAGCAGTAATCTGAAACACAGATCAGGTTATCTTTAATCTTCAAGTGCTAATTAACTATTTTATTTTGCAAAATGTAAATATTTGAGGCATGTAACACTAACCGAAAGCCAGGTGTGAAAAAAGAGAGCACTTTCCATAAGTAAACTGACCTAATAATTTGAAGCACTGTCCTCACATTACCAAATGAGCAAGACTCATCATAACTGCTGTACAGCCTCAGGTCAAATACCATAGCCTTAGTTTAACCAGTTATTTACAAAACAAATTAAAACAAGCACATATCTAGTTTAATGATGCCCACTTAGGAAAGGCTGTTTCTTAATGGTAACATCTGCATTACATTGCTAGAATGAGTTGAATTAAGATCTAAGAATTGAGACTTATTAAATAATGCTGCCTTAAAATCCTGAACAGGCAAGAGGTGAGCCGTGTTTGAAAAACCATCTAGCCCTATTAAAACCCAAATCCCGCACCCTGCCCTCTCAAGCCCTAGCTACTTTTTTCAGGCCCCCATGAAGAGTACGTGAGGGCAGAATTCTCCCATTCCCTATCTCAGAGCTTGATAAGGTGCTGGAGCTGACAGTTTGCTGTTTGACTGTGGTTTGTTGCCTTTCTCTTGCTCTACCTACTCTGATCCCAAAGTTTTCAGACTAAAGCCAGCATCCTTAAAGGGAGTCAGTGATGAAGAGAAGAGAGTGAGGCAAATATCAAGTCGTCTTACCCCCACCCTCCAACAGCGGAGTTATCTAAAGATTAATTTGTAACATGTAAATACTGACCAATATTTTCCAAGTGCCTCTTGTAAACTTGAGTTCAGCAGCTGTAGTCTTCTATAGGTTTTTTTATTCCCTTAATCACTCTACTATGAGCACCTTCTAGTAACTACACAATGTAACTATGCAGAAGACAAGTCAAGCAAGAGCAAGCTTTAAAAGCTCTTCTCAAAACTCCGTACCTACTACAAAAAAGCATTCTTGCCTCAAAGTGCTTGAGCTGGCTCTCAGCTGGCTGAGGTATGTGTGGCTGATGTGGGTGATACTCTGCGCAAATCCTGTCCTCCGTGAAATCGTTATTTCACAAGACGAGGGAGAAAAAAAAAAAAAAGCAGCATCATCCTTCTTCTCCATTCTTTCCACACTTCAGCAGTTAGCATACACTTACAGGAATTAGTATTTCTCCAGCTCAGATGGCCAGATATATAAGAACTTCTTTTGTCATTACCCACTCGTAAATATTTTTTTAAACAAACAAACTTTAACATCCATTACAAACCAGAGGATTCAGGATTTTACTTGCTGACATTCTCACAAGTGTTTCATCTTCAAAACCTGGGCAATGGTGTGATGCTTCAAAGATGCAGTGGTAGAAGTCTGAGCATCACCAACAGAGGCACAATTAGATATATGAATCTAGGTCTGGTAAACATAGGGGCTGCAGGCAAAGCAAGGGGGGGGGGGTCAGGATCCCACCTGTAAGACCACCCGCTGCTTTCCGAGCCCCTGCGCAAGGATTCCACTGGGAGTCGGAAGTGGGTGCTTAGGAAGAAAACACACGAGACATGTCTAAGCAGAACTGGGGTTCTCCCCTCAGCTGACTCAGAACTCTTGTTCTCCAATGCAAAGCCGCACTAAGGGCCCCCAAGTATACTTCCTGGGAGGTAAGGGACTCCAGCAGTTCTTCAAAACAAGCATTGCACAGCTCAGAGCTGAGGGGAAGCCCAGAGCAGCACAGCTACTCATCTCTTCTTCCCTCGTGGGCCACGTCCCCGCCGTGGATCGCTGCTTCACGGCCCCCTGGAGCCGGCTGCCCTACTCTGCTCCCTCACACGCACCCCCAGCTGCTACTCGGGCCCGTTCCGTGCCTCACAGCATCTCCATCCCCTCATGAGACCCTGGGAGCCGCTTGGGCCCACTCGGGTGCCTCACGGATCGCCAGAAGCCTACTAGGAATCCTCAGGGCGCCCAAGGCCCACTCCGTTCCCTCCAGACACTCCGGGAGCCGCCCGGGGCCCTCCATGCCGCCCAGCACCTCCACCCGTCATGAGGCCCGGCACCTGCCCAGGGACGCCCCCATTCCCTGAGAAGCCGGCCGAAGCCACCTCCGGCCCCTGTCCTCTGGTCCCTCACAGCGCCCGCCACAACCCGCCGCCAGCCCCCGCAGTCTGGCCGGCGCCTGCGCCTTGTGGCAGCGACACAAAGGCAGCGCGCCTGCGCCGAGCGGGCTATATAGGCGGCGGCGGAGGGGTCGGTGCTTGGAACGGGGTTGTTGCCCAGGTTTCGCGTCTTCTTTCTCGGTGGTCAGGGGCATTGCATCCAGTCAGGGGGT
>JANHFX010024109.1:0-20923 GCA_027560015.1 Chloroceryle amazona | reverse complement strand
ATTTTAATTAAAAACTTGGGAATTCAAAGTCCATTGAACTGTAGTAGACTTAGTTTTTATGAAAAGATTCTTCTCTTTCTCTCTTTCCTGCCCGAAAATAAAACTCAAACCCAAATGCCTCCCAGGGCCTTGCTTATTTCTGTTTAGTGAAGGAGAAAGAGTTGTTATATATTAATTTCCTTTACGTGATTCTTACAAGGATTTTTTTGTTTTGTTTTTTAAACTTTTGGCTACGGAAATACTGATGTGACTTTAGTTCCCAAGACACCAAAAAAAGAGCAGAAAAGAGGGAAAGTTAGAAAAAGGTCACAAGGCAGGAAAACAAAATTCTTGTAGGCACATAAGATGCTTATTTAGTAATGAAGATATTTAAATTTTGCTATTTTTTTAACTGCCACTTGAAGCCATTGCCTCTCCGCTGAGCTAGGGGAAGGGTCTAGCACAGTTTAGACACTCCCAGAAGGTGAAATTACTGAGTTGTGGGTACAGATGCTAAGGTTCTCCCCCTCTCTCTTTATACAAAGAACCTTTGCTCAAAGATTCTTGGGGAAAGATGAAAACAAGTATTTTCTGCTATACTTTGGGGTATATTTTTCACTTTTACATTCCTTTAATGCTATTCTTACACTCTTGTGTTGCTGACTCCTGAGCACACCCAAGCACTTGTGGAGCCATCTGTCCAGGGAATGGCTTTTCCCTTCCCTTGTGGGAACACAAAGAAGATGCAGGAGGCATCCTGAGTCAGCTCCCACATTTTGAGAGATGTGTGCTTGGTTGTTGCTTCATGGTGATGTGTCTCAGTCTGCCTCTCAAGCTGGGAATACCCTTTCCCATTTCAGGCATGCTAGCTGAATCTCTGCTCTTCTAATTCTTTATTTTTATCTTTTCTTCCCCTTTCAGTACTTTGCTTACCTCTTTCCCTGCAGTAAAAGCAACATAATGCAAAGGAAGTCATACCTGATTTATTCATGCTTGTGTAAACAGTGTGTATTTCTTCCCGTGCAGGTAAATAGAATTATAAGGACGAGACTTTGTGAATAAAATTTTGAGAAATGAGAGAGTTCGCTAGTAACTCATTTACTGTGACAGGAGATGAATAGAGGTAATTTAGTCTCATAAAAGTAAAATTGGCTCATGTCTTACAAGGGGGTGGGAGGAAGAGTATTGTTTGGTGGCTGGAAAGTAGAGTGGAGTTGTGAATTGGCAGCCGTGCTGAGGGGGTTTGACTGCCTGGCTCTGTAACTTTGGGTGAGTCATTTTGTGTGCCTGGTGTACATGCTCCTTTCTGTAAATACACATCTAATTCTTGACTGCTTTGTAGAGGGTTTTTGTTCTCTCTGTGTGAAGCACCGGAAAATAGGTCTCCAGTGTGATGCTGCTCTATTGCCATATTTGAATAAGAGTTTTTCCTCCTCTCTTCTCCTGTGGCTGATGTATTTGCTTCATAAGAGTATTTCAGCCTCCACATCTTTCCTGGGGACAGAGAGAGTGGAATGTAATCCAGAAAGAAAAGCAAATATCCTTTCATTTTAAAGATATATATTAGCAAGAGGAAAAGATTAGGGCCTATGGGACTAGCAGTAGGAGACTCAGATGAAGGATGTGATCTCTTAAGGCACCTGCCTTCTTGAACAAATATGCTGGACCGAAGGCACAAATGCAGAGTGCCAGGGAAGCTCTTTCCCAGGACTGCCCTATTCCTCAGTCTCTTTTTAACTCTGTCTCTTTAAAACCGTGCAAGAAAACTTTCCCCTGGGTACTAGTGCAAATGTTGTGAAAGACTTGGAGTCAAAGGATGGTCAGGGCTGCTCGGTGGTGTGGGCTGAACAGTGACTCCCTCTCAATGTCTAGAGATGGCCTGAAATGAGAGAGGGATCTGGAAAGAATAAGGCGGACGCTAAAAATCCACAAGTACCAAAGATTTTGCATAAATTAGCTTGGGAGCAATTTATTCCCCCACAGTGAGGGAGAAGGACAGTGGCATTTGTTAGGTGTGTGGTGGGGCAGAGAGAGGAGATTGGAGGGTAAACTGGGTTGGCTCTGATGTGGCCTCTGGCCACGGTTCAAGAGTGTGCTTTCTAAAAATCAGTGGGACTGTGAAAAACGCACTGGTTCCACAGTGTGGGTGATGTTTGCTTACTGATGTGAATGGATTCCACGCACCCACACCCCCCCCGAGTATCTATTTTTCTGACTAACCAGGTTGCTTTCAGCAGTTTTAGGCTCTTAAGATAGCTAAACAATGAGACTGGCTTGTCTCTACTGCATTTTGTTTCATAAGAAGCCTTTGCCATCAGTCTTCCCGAAGCTGGAGCATTATAGTCTAAAATGGAGTTGCTAAACCTTACATTATCAGTAATTAATATAATGATCATGCTTCTGTTTTCATTTTTGTGGGCTTTCTGGTTCCTCTGAGTGGTGATGATGTGCAGGCTGCCCTTTCTTTAATGAATTATTTACGTGTTATTGCTGGTAACTGGAGACAGTGAGATGACTTGTGCCTCTTTTAAACGGTCCCTAAATTACTCCGAGGATGCTGCTGTGGCCGTACTACCATACACACAGCTTCTGTGCTTTTAATCAGCTCATCACGCTGCAGATCCGTGAATAATGTTGTTTACAACAGTTTGGGGCTCTCCACTAAGCACTACAAAGAGCTTTGGCCTGGGACTTGCTGGAGTCTCCAGTGACTGCTGTAGCCTGGGTACCAGTCCTCATGCTTTGCAGCCTCGGGTGTGGTTTACTACTGGGATTTAAAAAGCATATTCCAGTTCAGGAAGCTGTACAAATGCTTGAGGTCTGGGTAGGCAGGAAAGAACTGTACAATCTCCATCTCTCCTAACCTTTATAAGGTCTGTGTGCATCTCCCTAGGAGACTAGCTTGAAGAAAGCCTCCGGGTACCCACCTCTCGGTGAAAGGGCAAATCCAGCCAGGGGTTCAAGTGAGCTGTGAAGTGGATAGGGCTAAGCAGAGAGCTGGGGGGGTCAGCAGAACTGCTGGGTGATGCTCTTGTTGATGAGCAGCCAATAACCTGTGACTGCCCCCTCTACAACAGGAGGCTGCTCAGCAATGCATGGTTATACCAAGATAATGATTTTCTTATTTTTTTTCCCCTCTGGCTGTAGTTAGCACATCATGTTTTCCCTGCTTGATTCCTGTTAGATTTCCAAAGGTGTTGTCCCTGCAGAGGCAGAGGAGATGTGCTCTAGCTGCCCTGCTTGATGTGTCTTCTCTGAAGGCTTCAGCCCTGACAAGGAGGTGGTATCTCTGACAGCAATACCCTTTTTATCAGAATTCAATTCTTTTGTTTGTTTGTCTTATTTGGTTTCTTTGAAGAGCATGGTTTGGCTGTGTGTGGGAGACAGACCTCTTATCTCTGACCCCTCCATTCTGGAGTATCTCACTGTGACAATTCACCTTGCCTGGTTTAGTGGCTTCTGCTTGTCGAAGTCACATCATCTCACACATCTCACTACCTTCCTTCCAACCCAGAGCTTTCAACTCGGTTTGCCTTGTTCTTTTCAGCACTGATCTCCTTGTGCCCTTTGCTTGTTTGAGTAACAGCCCAGTGACTCGCATTGACCTTACCTTCCACTGTAAACAAAAAACCTCTCGGGCAGGGAAGGGGCCTGTATAACTTACTCTACCTTTATGGCCTTAGAGAGTATAAATGGTTATTAAGAATGCATCTCAAAATGGTATCTTATTTTACAAGTGTACTTTTATTTTAATATATAATATTCATGGCATGCTTGCAAGCGTTCTGCAGGATAGTTTATAAAATTAATGCGAGTCCCACAAAGTGGGAACTCACTGCTGGGTCTGCCTGTGGAATTTTTGCTGAGAAATAGGAAGAGGCTGCAGGAATTTGTGTGCAAATTCTGGAAGGTGGAGATTCGCTCTGTGCTTGTTGGCGGCCAGTGTTGGGAGATGGAGGGAAAAGAGCCCGAGACACAATCTATGAAAACGTTTGAGGCTGATCAGGATAAGAAAGCTTCAGTTGTTGTTGAAGCTGTTGATGGTCAGACATGCATGCTTTAACTGAAGAAGCCAAACATCGGCTGAATTGACGGCTCTGATTTGTTTTCAGTAGGTGCAACACAGCTTGGAATGATAAGAAAAGGGATAGCTTGCTCTGCAAGAAGAGATCCAGATGTAGTGTTTATTTTCTAAAATAACCATATTTGAAAAATAGATCATCCATAGGATATTGAAAAAAAGAAGAGACACAGCAGCCATGCTGTCTATTCCTCAGGCGTTCCTTAGGCTGTATCTGCTCCATAAATCTCCATGTGAAATTCTCCAAAATTGTTTCTCCGAGTGAAAAATAAACTAAAATAAACAGGAGTTTTCCATCGACTTCAGTGGAGTTGTTTTTCTTGCTGTTTAAGTTATTTCTTGCATCCATAAGCATTCTTCTTAAAAGTTTTCCCCAGTTAGTCCACGATGATGATCGCATGGGTATGAAGATAGAAGATTCAGTTCCCCAAACAAGTTGTGACCATGAGAAGCCAATAATTCCCTAGCTGGAAAATGTTCACATGCTTCAGTGTGAGTCTCTTTCTTCATCCTTGGAAGAGAAAGAAATGAGAATTAGATACTGAGATCTATGTTACAGTCTCTCAAATCCTACCACAGGGGTGGATATTTATAAGTATTGTTTGTATCTGTAAATATATAGTGGTATCAAATGCTCACAGAGGCTACATATACTCTTATTTTCCTTCTTTTATTGAGAAATGTGCAGGTTTTGGATGTGGAGAACAGCATTTTGCTGGACAAATATGTGCAACTTTTGGATCTAAGAAAAAAATAATCTAAGAATACTTCACTGGTTTATTTGGTGAGAGACAAAACCAGGATTATTTTTCTCTCCAGCTTTAATTTCCTGTATTTTGATATAGTTTTAGATGTGGGTGCAACACCAACTGGCTTCACTTGTAAACTTATTTTTTTCTAGGTCTTTCAGGGTGTTAGCAACTGGTTAGTGAGAGTTGCATTGCTCTGCAGCTGGTCTTGCCAGGAGGCCCTGGGGAAGCCTCCCAGGTAATTGCTTGTCTGTAGGTCTTGGCTTATCTTCCCCCCCTCGTTTGCATCCATGGGCACTGGGAGAGGTGATCAATAAGATGATAAACTCCCTTCTTCTGCCTCTCTCCCGTTGGACTGTGAAGGTGTGTTTAATTAGTTTTCTATCTATCTGTATTCTTGCAATGACACAGTAGAAAGATGCTTCATGACAAAAGGAGGAGGAAATAACGAGTTTCTTTGTCTTTAGAGACTCTCAGGCTTTTCTAGCATCTTTCTTTTAAGTTCTTTCTTTTTCAGCCTGCTTAAGTCTCCTCCTCCTTTGCTTTTTGTTCTTTTGCTTGATGGGTTGCGCTTGGGTTAAGTCACCAAAATGAGTTTTCTGGGCCATCTGAGCACCACCAGTGCCATGAGAAATTGCTGCTTCTGCTTCTAAGTTTCACTCTCGTGCTTTTCTGTACTCGGAGACATGAGGAAGGGAGTTGGCACCGTGGAGAGGGAAGCACTCTGTTCCCAGCTTTCATGGATGGCTGTTGATTAATGCTGTTGGCATTTCATTGTGAGTCCTCTGTGCAGTTAACTGCTGGCGAGGTGGATTTGATTTGCTCTTAGGCAAGTGGTGATTTGCTTGTGTTTGCTTCTGGTCTGTGTGGTTGCTCCCAAACACAGGGACCGTGGCAGTGAGAGATGGCTTTACACTGTAACGAGCAGTGGAAGAAGCATGTCTGAAGCTAGTTCTGGAAATTGTCTGCTGCTTCTTAAAACAGTGAAACAAAATTAAGGACTTGTCTGTCTTGGTTTGCAGAGTTTCTGAAGAAATGTCTGGACCCCAGAAGGAGCCAAGATGTTAGGGTAACCTTGCTTCCCACGCGGTGCTGGCAGCGTTTGGCTCTGGAGCATTTCTTGGCTGAGATGCTGTGAGCAGTACGTGGCTGTGTTGCAGCTGAGCGCTTCCAAAGGCCTTGCTCCTGCTGCTGGGTCCTGTTCTGAGACATCCGTGGGACTGAGGAGGTGTCTGTGCTGGGAGGAGTGCTCAGTGACCCTATAGGATGGGTTTGAGGCTGTTTACAGCTTGGACCAGACCCCTGGCCTGCATCTGAGGGGCACTGGTTATGCATGGCTGGGCAGTGAATGAGATGGGTGATGAACCCCAACTTACACAGGGAAAATATCGGGGACGGGGGCACCGCTGGTTCCCAAACCACAAAAAGGAGCTCCGTGATGCTTGAGATGAAGCTTTGAGTCTTTCCTCGCTCTGCCCTTCCAGGGAATGGCATAATAAGCGTGTCTGGCTGTTAGCCTCTTTTGGTGGTATTTTGAGGCATTATGTTTTGCTCTCACTGGGTTTCTCCTGCAGTCTGGTGTCTGTCAGCCCCTACCCAGCCTGGCTGTGGAGTGGTGTAGCACTAATTCGCTGCTGCTGCCCTCGTTAGCTCAGGGTGGCGTCTTTGAGGATGGCTGCGACAAATCCTGAAACTCGTGAGCACTTGTAGACTAGAAGGTGTTGTATAAACTGTAATGATTGGAACTGCACATGAAAAATGTGTTTTTAGGGTAAGTACTGTTTCTGCTCGCTTATGGGCTGTGGAAGTTTAGCTCAATATTTATAGTTTTATAAAGTCTTGCCGTGGGGTGTTCTTCTCTTGTCATAGTTTGGTTGGTGTTTTTTTTTTGTCGTTGCTTTGGGTTTTTTTTTAATTGTTGGTTTTGTTTGTTTGTGGGTTTTTTGGTGTGTTTTTTTTTCCCCCCTTCAATGGAGAGCTTATGGCTAGTTGTTAACACTGGAAATGCAAATACCCGATGAGTGGAAGAGCATTTGAAACGCATAGAAGAGGAGCTGGGAATTACATCAAACCCAGAAACAAATGGAACAGAAAGCAACTGGCTGAACATTTAGCTGTAGCCAAAAGATAATAAAACTATAATGAACCCTCTTGCAAATGCAACTTTTGATATAGTTTTGCTCATCCCTTACTTTGTGCCCCCTGCTACACAATTCTTTATATTGTACTTTTGAAATAGAGCATTGTAGTATTTTTAAATTGCAAATGGAGAGCAGAGGACAAAGCGTACACACAGAGCTCTTCACACTACGGAGCAACAACTTTTCCCCATGGGGTTGAATATGTGATTGGACATAGTGAATGTGAAAGCAGCAAGGTTATGAGCCTGCTCTTATTCCAGGCTGGTTTTGTAACGTTGAGGGATTTCACATGCGAGGAGCAAGCAGCAGTGACTTGCAAGATTCAGTCAGTGGCAGAGGAGTGAGCTCCGAGAACACATCTCTGTGAGAATGGCCTCCGCCTTTCGGAGGGCTGGGGGCACCTGAGGTACTTGGAGCTGAGGGAAGCAGAGGTGCCCCCAGCAGCAAATGTAAAGTGCTAGACTGAGAAAAGCAGGATGAAAGCACAGAAGTGTTTCAGATCAACTGAGGTACCTCATAAAAAATAGGCATAAAAGTAGAATGGTGTTTGGGAAGAAATGTGCTGGTTATGAAATAGCAGTTATTTAGCAGGGGGAGGTTTGTAGTAGGCTCCATCCAGAGCCCCATCCTACCTGTGATTTACCCCAGGCAGCACTCCAAGCTTGGGGAGGAGCAGCTGGAGAGCTGCCGGGCAGAGAAGGCCCTGGGGGTGCTGATGGACACCCGTCTGAGCATGAGCCAGCGTGTGCCCAGGTGGCCAAGAAGGCCAATGGCATCCTGGAATGCATCAGAAACAGTGTGGCCAGCAGGAGTGGTGATGGTGCCCCTGTACTGGGCACTGGTGAGGCTGCAGCTTGAGTACTCTGCTCAGTTCTGGGTGCCACAGGGTCAAAAGGACATTGAAGTGCTGGGGCGAGTCCAGAGAAGGGCAATGAAGACGGTGAGGGGTCTGTAGAAAATGTCTCATGAGAAGCAGCTGAGGGACCTGGGGTTGTTTAGCCTGAAGGAGGCTGAGGGGAGACCTTATCGCTCTCTACAGCTCCCTGAAGGGATCTTGTAGTGAGGTTGGTGTTGGTCTCTTCTCCCAGGTGACCAGTGATAGGACGAGAGGAAACGGGCTTAAGTCACACCAGGGGAGGTTTAGGTTGGATATTAGGCATTTTTTTTCTTTTTATTGAGAGAGTGGTGAAACATTGGAATGGGCTGCCCAGGGAGGGGGTGGAATCACCATCCCTGCAGGGGTTTAAAAAAAATCTAAATGTGGAATGTCAGGATATGGCTTAGTGGTCCTGATATTGAGTAGACTGTTGGACTTGATCTTGAAGGGATCAAGTGAGAGCCGGCTCAGACAGAGGAGAGGACAGCTGAGAAATAAGGATCAAACTGCTGGCTTTTGAGGTACTGTGAAATGAGCTCTCACTGGATCCTGCGACTGTGGGACTTGCTCCATTCCGTGCTTTGTTGCTGTATGAATACATAAAACCAGGAGGGAGCAGAACTTTGTGTTTTCTCTCTTCTTGTATTTAGGACCTGCGAGTCTCAATGACCATTTCTTGGGTTCGGCAGACTGCTTTTTGATACAAAAAAAGGTAATCTTTCTTCCTGCATTTGAGATCAACCAGGATCAACTAATCCCAGGATTAGGGCAGATCAGATGAAGGGCTGTTTCCATAGCAGATGCTGTCACGAGTGCCGAGTTCCTCTTGTAAGTTAGCAAGGCCACAGGGCAATGCAGATGGCAGGGCAAATCCTGTTTGTCTTGACTCATTGTCAGCTCGGACCTAGTTCCTATTCCCCTCTGTGGAAAACAAACCACAGCAAGCAGCTGATTAAGAGACCAAATTGGTTGAAATTCTACCCCAGGCTTGTATTTATATCTCTTGTGAACAATGTGCCGCGCTACGGTTTGCATAAGTTCACACCTCTGTGTGGTCCGGGAGCCAGCTACAGGAGGGAACTGCCTGCTCACTGCCCTGGCCATCGCCCTGTGCAGCTGCACACCCGCAGCTGCACTGGAAAAAGGAGACACCAGATCCAAGAGCTACCCTCAACAATGACTTAAGTGGGTCTAATGAGTACGTCTTTTGACAGAAATTGATACTACTGAGACTGTTCTGTAAAATCATAGCAGTTTATTTCACCGTGATCTTTGGGTGAGGCTTTCTACTAAGCAGAAAACAGGTTCTCTATGAGGTGTAGCTGTTCTTTCGGTATTTGGATGGGAGCTCTTACCAACACGCCCTTCTGACACAAAGTGTAGTTACAGTTCCTATGACAACTGTTCCTCTCTGCTCTGAAGCCCGGACTAACGATAGTGTTTCATTACACGCTCATGTAACGCTGGGCACTGTGACAGCCTTGTCATCTCTGCTCCGGCGTTTGCTCCTAAATGGCATTTAGCTGCAGCCTGCTTGGATGGTGCAGAACACGCACCGGAGTGACTGCCCTTTGCCGTGCTCGCAGCGTGCCACCTTCCACTTCCCAGCTCCCTGCTTTCCCTTAGTAAGCTCACTTCCTACCAAAATACGTTTGGCAGAATACATTTTATCAACAAAAATGTATAGGAAGTTATTTCAGTGATTAGTCAGCATATAGAATTACTACATTAATTAAGAAGAGCGTCTTAACAAGGACAGGGAGTGCTCATCTGTATCAAACCAATCTGCCGACCAGAGTTCTCGAGCAGAGCAGCCAAGCCAGGACACGCAGCACCTTCCTCTAGTTACTTCTGCAACACACTTAAGAAAAATGATAACGAGTTGAACAGATATATTAAAAGACTTTATTCACAATAGAGAAATTTTTACAAATATAAGTTCTTAAAAATTAAGCATCTCGATCTATTATGTATTCCATAATTTCAGTTTATAGAAAGATGAAAAGACTCAACGGGCTATGTACAAACCGAACGATGGAACCGGGTGATAGAAGTGGGCAATGTGTACGATGAAGTCACCATAGAAACAGTGAGCCAGCGGGCATTGCAAAAATCCGGGTACAACCAATGCCTGTGTGATAGTTATCTCACAAACTATCAGAATATTTTTTTTTCCCCTCCCTCTGAAACACTGTGGGTGCCATTTCAAGTGATCTACCTCTTAGGACTTAACATATGCAGATTGAGATGGATTCTTATGCTGTAAAGAGATAGGAGAAGTAGAGGCAGCGTGTTTATGCGAAGACAAGGCCCCCTGCCCCCCGGGCAATTTCTTTTGCTGGGCACACAGCGACTGTCACTGGCCCACTGGCCACTGCCACGCAGCTAGTTCAGTGGGTGGGAAATAAAACACGTTCACACTCTCAGCAATTGACCAAGCAGTGCTAAGGACTGACTGTTTCAATAGGATTGCTCTAACTTTGGTGTTTTGGGGGTATTAAAAAAAAAAAAAAGAAAAATCCATATATTCTCAGATTATGAAAAGGTTTTGTGTTGTGTTTTTTCTTACAGTTGGCAGATCTACACATTGTACAATCTTCTCGTCTACTTACATTAGTTTACAAAAAGTACAGTATAGTGCAGTTTGTACATACAACCTGAATACCAACACCAGTCACATCAAACTTGTGCTCTTTCAAATCATCGGTAACTCCCAAATTAAAAGAAATAACAAAATATTCATTTTAAATGTCTGTACTACAAGGAAATGGAGGGTGCTTCTATTTAAACACACAGGACCCAATGCGTACAAGAGTTGTGTTTGTAGCCTGCTTTTTGACACGCTGAGAACTCTTTGGTTCCTCAGCTTGTTAAGTAACAGCCTGATCAGCAGAGACATCTGGGGAAGCACACCGTGGCTAAGGAAAAAGCCTCTAAAAAGAGGCTTGCAGAACACATTTCCCAGAGACTGGCTTTGTCTGGGCTCTTGTCCTTGAACGGACAGGAGGCTTTTAGCAGCACATGTACAACCAGGGGGTAGGCAGCAGCAGACGACCCAGTGAAGAGAAGGAAAACACAAGTAATTATTATTTTTTGGTTAAAGAGGGAAGAGGGTTTTTTAAATTTGTTTTTATTGCCCAGCTATCATTCCTCTGTGCTACTGGGGCGGGGGGGACACCTCTCTTATAAATATTGTTTCTGAAGAAATAACAGTGAAATATTATAGTCCTTCAACGATACAAATTCTGGAGGATCAAAATCAGCAGGAGTTCTGCTTTTCTAGAGAGGAGAGCCAAGACTTCATCCTTGCTCATTCAGTTTCAGAAACTGTTACTGTAACATGAGGGAACACATACTTTAAAAAATAATAATAATTTAAAAAACTAGGCAGTAAAGCAAAAAGTCTGGGCTCAGTGTGCTAGTTCCATATGAATTCTTTATCTGAGGCAGATGCATGTTTATTTGCAGCCATTCTCCTAGCTCTGTACTCTGTAATGCCTAAAGAAATGTGCTTCCTTGGCTGTGGTTAGCTATGCCGGACCTGTGAGCTACCTTACTCACTACCCCTACAGATGATTACTGTTGAGACTCCTGCTTTTGTTGCAGCCAGACCACTGAATACTGCACTTTGTCTGCAGGGGAGGCCAGGTGCTACACCGCTCAAAACACACCAACATCATCCTGTCACCAGAGGCAAACAGGGGTGGAGTCACGTCAACTCCTCCAAACTACACCGAAGTAGAAACAGGAATTAATTGTGCCTATTTTTATTGTTTTTTTTTGCTTTGGTGATGTTACAAAGTTAAAAAATTTTTGGCAAAACTGTTTCCTTTCTTTGTAAGGCAGGCCTCTAAGCTAGGGAATAATTTTAAGCACGCTGCATTTTGGTCAGGTAGAGAAGACTGACTTGGTGCTTTCAGAAAGTTTTAGCAGTTTCCTCTCCAAATGATTATCTTCTTCTATGAAGACAGGTTTTCTTCAAGGCATCTGGACATCTAATGTTATTCATCTAGACACATCAAACTGCTTTATGCCTTTATTGTCCTAATATTCAGTGTGCTGTCAAGCCTGAACCTATCTGAACGTTTGAGAGAGTCCCAGAAAACCAAACAGATTCTTTCTGGTGTCATTCTCAGCTTCCAGGAAAATGTTATCAAGCATTTTTTTGTCTCTCTTACTACCCAACCAAATGAAAGCTACTGGACTAAATACATAAAGAAGGTAAAGCTCCCTTTCTTAGTATGAAACGACTACCTCATTTTGTTCTCTATTAGCCTGACTAAAGGCATGGGGATAACACCACTTAGGAAAGGGAGGAGACAATTTATTCTATTACAATAGTCTAATCAAACCCCCAAAAAGCTAAGGTCTGGTAACTAATGTGCTAAATCCATAAAAACTAGTTTCGATTAACTGCAAGGTATGCTGCAGTTTCAGAGCTGTGTCTGCGTGAGATGCAAATATTCCTATGTAGACTTCATTGACAAAGAAATACATCAGATACTTTACCAAGTAATGATAGACCCGCATAAGAAGAGGCTGTCACAGTCACAAGATTTGTCCTGGATGACACACAAAACAAATTAACATAGAACAACGACGACAACAACAATAAAAAGAAAAAAGAAAGAAAAGAAAGAAAAAAGCTCTTTATACTTAATTCAATATGGCTTTTTGCAACATGGCAAAATATTACAGCTTAAAGCAGACATCTCCTCATGGAGGAGAAAAGAATTTTGCAGTCAAGTTAAAAGCTGAACAGGAGACAAGTAACATGCAGACCCTCTGCTCCTTTTGGCCGAGATGACGCTGCAGCCAAACAAATCTGGAGGCACATCCTATTTCTCTTCTAAGAAGTGGTTCAGCTGGATTAGAGGAATGAATTTTTATCACAGGCAGCTGGGAATCCACTAATAAATATTTACTGTTAAAGAAAACAGACTGCAAAACACTTGATTTAAAAATTTAACGCAGGAATTTAAAACCAAATCATGTGCCCAATTCCTGGAAAGAAACACAAGGAATAAAACAAAGTATAACTCAGTCTCCATCTATTTCTGGTTTTCTTCCTTAGTCCCATCTTCTCTGTGAAGCACAGGGAGAGGATGAGCCTCTGTATTGAAGACCCAGTGTTCGAATGGAAGAAGATCATCTTCAGAAAACAGCAAATACAAGTACCTGGCGAGAACAACAACAAAAATAAATCAGGAAATGTGACCACATCAGGGACAGGAAACTACAATAGTGGTCAGGAAAACAGAAATACCCGGTTTCCCCTGATGAACGTATGAATGGAAGCAGCTGGCCCGACACTAAACAGCAGAAAGCCCCAACATCAAAGTGATTATCACAGAACTTTGGGGCTCCTCAGCTCAGGTTGGACTCAAGTGCAGTAGCAACTGGAGACCAACAACAGAATTCCTCTGTCCTGAGAGAGGGCAAAGGAAGCTTAGGCTGGCAGGGTTAAATATCGGTTCACTTCCATTTCATCCCCAGTAATTTCATTACATATTGTTTTGACAGTATACAACCATGGTATTTTCCTTCTGAATGTCCACACGCATCAAAGTGTAGGAATGCAAATATTGTAGTCTTAATCCTGTCTCAGTTCTAAGAACAACCTGTAGTTTAGGATTTTTAAAGAAGAAAACCAGCACTAGACCAGTAGCGTGGGCATCTGTTTACTAGGAGAGGGTATTAAACCCAGCAGTAACCAACGAACAAGCCAACATTTTATGTGTTGTCACGGTACAATGTAGCAGCTACTGTAGCACCTTTACTGAGGCTGCTTAGACAATGAATTTGACTTTTTATCGGTCACCATCCTTCCCTGAAGGCTTTTCTTGGTCTAATTCTGACGGGCCAGTTTAAAGGGCACAGCAGAGGGAGCACGCTCCCTCTCAAGTCCCACTGCATAGATAAATGCATTCATGACAGCGAGTATTATCCTGTCTGTGGAAATGGCACAGTTGCTTCTTTCTGGGCTTTGCAACTTTTTCTTGCACGAAACAAAACCAAAGGAACAGTGAGGAGACCAAGACAAAACCTCCTTTATTTCATTAAAAATGTAGGAGAGAGTGATAGATAATGGGAGCTTTTTGTGTTCTCTCTTAAGAGGCCCTGTGAGCTTGCCATGCCAAGCGACTAATTTTTCTTTTCCTGCAGTTTTAAAAAGTGTGCAATACAAGCATGGCAATTCCTCTGCCTAGCCCCTGTTTCACTGGTGTTTCCACATATAATTAGATATTATCAAAGCTAGGGGATGTAATTTCTCAACAAAGACTATCAAGTATCTGTATCAGAAGGAAAGATAATTTCCAGAAGTCATAGAATTTAGTCTATTGATATAGAAAAATAAAAAGTCAGTTGGCTTCCTGTCATCTCAGAACATCTCTAATTTGTTACATGAATACCAGGGGTACTTGATAAAGACAACACACAGAACTACTTCCCGAGAGTCAACTTTCTTAACTTACTTGAGAGTCTCTGAAAGGAAGAAGCTTTGCTGAACGTCATCGTGGCTTTCATGATTGTTATAAACATCTCTAATGCCAGAATAGCCACCATCTACTCTGCAGTGTTTTTCCAGTGCCTGCAGAGGGGCGAAAAAATCCCAAACAGTGCAATTAACAAAATCATCCATCAGGGTTTTATTCTTTGACAATAAAATCAGCAAAAAAACAAAAAATTGTCACAAATTTTTTTGATAGATGAAAACTAAATAAAGCTCTGGATAGAAAACTCTTTAGAAAGAGGACATAAGCACACAGGTCTAGTTTTACATTTAGAGAGAGAAGCAAAGTAGTAAATCAATCAAAGAAGTGGATGAAAAAGAGTTTTCAGAAGGAAAGGGTGGGGAGATTTATGGGTGTGAAGATACACGGATTTTCACTTATTTTATTTTTCCTTGTTGTAATGGAAATAACAACAGCCTCTCACAGGCTTGTCTCTCAGCCTTCGGAGACCGTGTCACATACACCTTTCCTGGTCCTTTTTTAGTGCTTCAAATCGATTGTGCTAGAACTGAATAGCCTGATGGGGACCAGGCTTTTCCATACCTCCTGCAAGTCACTCTGAAAAAGGAAAGGCGACTCAATTCTCTGTGTAAGTTGTTGTGTTTCTCTTTGCAATTATTTCATTCTTCAATGGGAAACCTCTGATATTGAGCTGTGGCTGAATTTCTTTTCTGCAGCAGGTACTATTTTTCTGCGTGGCTGGGCTGAACGTAACATGTTTTAGATGTAAGAATACGAATGGGTTTTTCCAAACTGGGCATTCAGTTAGAAGGTGTAAAACAGGCGATCGATTCCTATTTGACAGTAAAAAAGGAACCCACAGGCAACCTAAAAATGTAACTCTGTCCCCAGGAAACTTCTGTACGATCAACTGATTTTGAAGGAGAAAAAAGATCAGAAGAAGGGGGTATACAGAGGGCAAACCCCATGTAGCAGGTGCTGGAAGTGTGGAAGATATACACAGGCATGGGATTTAACCAACTCTGCTGCCTTTCTTTACTTTGGACAGGTGTCAATGTTAGAAAGGTGGTACCCATACGCCTTAACTTCTTCAAATATACTTCTATCCAACACCTTGTTTGAATAATAGCTCTCATATCACTGCTCTCTTAAAAAAAATATGGGGTTTTGTTTTTTTTTAATTATAATTGACCTACTTAACAAGGTCAAAAATATTCTTAGCCTCTTAATTTTTCATATTCTGTTTTACAGTAACTCTCTGGTATTACACATACATAATAAAGGAGTGAAGAGAATCTAAGGTGTTTAAACCAACTCATTATTCAAAAACAAATCCAGAAAATGATCTTTCCTCTTAAATAACTTCTCACAATGGAAATGCAGTGAGCATGATAACTTATTACATGCCCTCAGGACAAGACTACTCTGAAACACAGCGTTTGCTGTGGAGACAGGCATTGGAGCAAGAACTGTCAGGCAGAAATACCTGGACCTGTATCAACCCCTCAGTGGAGAGATGGAAGACAACTTCTTCCACTTCTGAAGTTGCTACAAATATCACTGAGGTGGTTATGTGATGCACAGATTTTGTTTAGGGAAAGATGCTGTATTTCAAACCAGGTATGGCAATAAAACTATGAAAAGGCAGACGCCTGAACCAAGCAAACAGGCAGAACAAGCATTCGCTGAGGAGAGATGGGACTAAAAGTCTCTAAGTACTGACGTATCCATCATCACCTCCACTTGCTTTAAAGGCTGGTCAAGATCTGTGTTTTGCTGCTAGTAGCTATCCTAAATGTCCTTGTTTTTGCCGGAGCCCCTGTAGCTATGTGCATGTATTTAGCTTGCAAGTCAGGCTCTCCAGTTTTCACTGGAGAGCAAGCTACCTATTGTATATTTAAAAGGGATTTTTCTCCAGGAGAAAACCTTTTAAATATAACAGGCCTGCTTGTCTTTTCTTGTGTGTCTTTAGGTTCTTTAATTTTCCTGGATGCTTTTACTAAGTGACAAATATACTTAAGTTTAAACAAGTAATTCCCCCTGGCTGGTACTCCTTCCCTCTTGTCTACTTCAACCTGCAATGAATTCCAAATGCTGGATCTGTGTCTGCGTTTCAATGTCAAACACCAGATTATGTTTTCCAAGTCACAGCAGAAGGAGAACTTGAACGACAGGGCTATCATTCAAGGAAACATCTGCATTCTAAACAGGGCGAGGCATTTGCAGTCTATGTGCTCTGACATGTGGTTAGAGCCTTCTCCGTGATTTCACTGTAGGGAGGTACTCGACAGGTACCTGAACACACTGCTCTGGTGTAAACTAAGAGGTTAACTTGCCCTATGTTAGCCACCTGGTGGTATCTACTTGATGCAAACATGAAGCATCTTTATCCCTCAAAGCTGCCTTCCAGGTAACTAAAGGAACAGGACCTTCCTGTGCAGCTTCAGGATGGAAAACAGGCTCTCAGTTGTCATCCTCCTTTAACTGGCAGCAATGGCCTTTTGTGGCCATACCTGCAGTTTCCCAGTACAGCGATGTTCACGTTGACGGGGGGGGACTGGTGGGCAGGAAGAAACAATCAAACACATTTTAAATGAGTAGTTCTCAGAAAAATGAGAGTGGCTAAGATTAGTTATGCTAGAGTAATGGAAAACATCAAGCAGAATGAAAACTGGCTGACAGCCTCAAAGTATCATAAAGGGAAAAAAACAAAGGAAGTGCTATGAATTCCAATTACGTGCCACATTTATAATGCAGAAAGGGAGACTTTCCTGAGCTAAGCTGATAAAACCTTTCTGACTCAGTAACGGTGGGTATTGCTGTTGGTCATGACTGCATTTTCTCCAGCTGCTGAAGTACATACAGAATGATCTTGGGCACAAATTACAGCAGCAAAGCAAGTTTCCAAAGGAAAAAAATGGAGAGGCTAGAGCGTGTTTTTAGTCTATAGAAGTTAGAGAAAGGATTAATAGACTTGTTGGAGAGTTCAGAATTCATGACTTAGAGAGCAGCCTCCTTTTTGACTACAAGGGCATTGGGAAGCAAACCTAATGAGTTCTTACTGCCAGTGTCATGAGTTGAAAGTGGACGCGAAACACCTGAAGAACACATTTTCGGGGCAACTACAAATGGTCTGATTGTTCCTCTTTTTTCGTGTTTCAGTCTCGGCTTCCTCTTTGTGCAGCAGGTGCTGGTAACTAAACCAACCACATTCAGTGGTCAGGGACTTCCCCAAGAACCAAAGGGTGGAGTGACCTGCTCTCTGGTGCAAAAATAAGGAGGAACAGGGAGCAGAATTATGAAACAGTTGTGGTAAGCTATCATGACATGTCCTGGATGTGAAAGCAACAAAAATATACAGTATCAGGTGGAGCTGTGTGGGCTCTAAACATCAAGGAAGATGAATAAAAATAAAAAGGAAAAAAAGATGTGAAACAAACATCTGACTGTGTAACTTCGGTGAAGCTGTAAGATTTGTTTTTATGAAACATGCAACTGCACATTAGGAGAGCAGAAGAGGGGGCTGTAGAGAAGGGGACCAGCTGCATCTCCCCCACATGGGCTCGAGCCAGATGAGAGTAAGCACAAGAATGTTAAACAAGGAACACATGGGGAGTGCTGAAAAGGTAGACGAGTGCACAAACTCGAAATAAACACAAACTGAACCGACAGGGTAAGGGATGATAATAAGGAAAACATTTCAATTGTTTATAGCAACGTTATCAGTGTGGGCAGCAACAATGAGTCAGGAAAAACATCTCCTGGAGAAGGAACACTTGGCGCTGCTGAAGCCTGGTGGGATGACTTCCATAAACAGCCATTGTAAATATTCCAGTTTTAATCTGCCTGGGAAGATTCCAGTAGTAAAATGTGTGCCTATGGGTGGTGTTAGCAAAGAAGTAAGGGCACAGCACTCTAAATTAGAGGGGTTTTAGAAATTGCTTTGGAAGCATATTGTTTCAGGGCCGAATGCAGATATGAACTGCTGTGAATATTCAAACAAGGACAAATTAGAGAGTAGAAGCGTAGTTCATGCTAGCAGCTATTCTTTTATGGAAAGCAGATTTTACCTTAAATTTCATTCTCCAACAATATACAATTACCAAACTCAAAACTGATTTTTTCCAGAACACTCACTCCCATTTTCACAACATCTGAAGTACATTCAGCATCTCACAGAGTGAATACTGAACAGAATTTACAGATCTTGGTTGCTGGTGAGGGAGCCGGGGAAGTGGTGGACGTCACGTTCCAGCCAGGTGTGTGGAGACGTAACACAAAACAGCTCTCCAGTAGGGTCCCTCTGGGATAAGGAATTGCCTAACACAAGTCTACACGGGCTTCTCTTGGTATAGAGCAACCTTCTAAACCTGGTGGGATAGGCCCACCCAAGAAAGTTATAATCATATGCTCCTAGAAACGAGAGGTGTTGAGCAAACTGACAGACAGGATGTTCTGGAAATCCTGGAAAGCAGTAACTCTTGAAAAGGAGAAGTCACTATGAACAAAATACTGCACAGAGTTCTGTTTTCTAGTGAATTTTTGGGGTTGTTTTGTAGTTTGTTGGGTTTTTTCAATTTTTTTCTGAAGTATGCAGAGCTACAGAAATAATGTTCTCCAGTCTTCTGTAGATCTCAGTCTGCTTAGAAATTCCAAAATCAGAGTGAAAGGCACATAATTTAGCAAGGGCAAAATCAGTGTGAGGGCAAGGTAAGTCAAATCTAGAAGAGTACTAAGGACCCATGCCTGAAGGATGAAACATGGTAAATCCAAAGGCTCTCATCAATTAACAGCGGGAGTTATGAATCCCTTTCCCTCATCGTTAACAAGGAAAACAATGGATTTGGGAAGTCATTTTTTGCCATAACGACTACTTGCCCTCTTGCAAGGCTTGTGCTGGGCAAACACAAATAGCTAGGTTCAGCGTGACTGGCTGAAGCTCAAAGGCTAGTGGGACACAGACACTTAAATATAGAAGAGCTTGTTATCATTGATTAGAGTTCGGTCCAGATGTCCTGTGCTTTTTCCAGCTAATTTTGTAATGTTTGGTACTATCCAGTACTTCATCTTGGCCTTCATCACCCTAACTAAAATCACCTGCATACAACTGCTGCTGAAAATACATTTCCTAAAACTTACTCCCATGGCCAAGGCTCAAGTCTGACATATGTTTGCACTTTCCATTCACATGCACTTGAGCAGTACATCCAAACACGACCCTGGTCTCAGAAGTATTTAAGACGGAGAAGTCACAAGGTGTTTTTCTAATGTACCATACCAGCAGCATTTGGTTTTGCCCAAACGATCTTAGTTCGCCTATTTAGTAACTGAATCTCTGGAAATTTTTGATATTACGGATTTAAAATGAGCATTTCCTCTCCAACTGCTAAATAATATCCAGGTATCGTTCAACAGCTCACTTGACAAGATGTTAGGGTTTAATAAGAGAACAGTCCAACAGAACATTACCTCTACAGCTTCCCATCCCCACTGCCTGTACTTGGGGTCATGAGTGAGCCGCCACATGTACATGTAGGTCTCTATGACTTCTGGCCGTAGGATGTAGTACTTTTCATTCTGTCTTGTAGCGATGGCCTCAACGCCACCATCAAATCGGAAGGCTTCTGGTCCTAGTTTCATGTCTAGCCAATATAAAAACACATGCAAAAAATAAAGGCATTAAAAATGGTTCCAAATTATGTAACCTATCAAATCAACTATCCTTTCATTTGGCACAAACATAGGTCGCTCAAAAGATATATAATTTCTGAAGGATGCTGCAGCACCTCCTGTTTTTAACGTTTTGAAAAGACATTCAGTGCAGGAGAGAACCGCTCTTCATTGAGGCCTTAAACAGCCGCTTGCTCCAGGCTGAACAGGGACGCTAGCATTTGCATCCTGCAAGACTTCATATAACTAGCAATAGGAGAAATCCTGCTTAGGACATGAGGAATATTTATTTTTTCTATGTCAAGCTGGAAAATACACTCTGGGACCTGAAATGCTGCCAGGGTTATTTCTACAAGAAGATGAAAAAATACAAAGAAATTTCCTGCACAGAAAAAAATCACTTTCTCTGAAAATTCTATTGTTTGTAGCCACAGAACTGAGAATAAAGTCATTTCTTGTGCATAAAGCAGGATCAGTAGCTGTACTGATGCACAAATGACCAGGGTCCCTCTCTTACTTGCATTCGGCGATACAGAAACGGGCAAAGTGGAAAAAAAGCCCTGTGACATTAATTACTAGAATGAGTAGATACGATTCGGGAGCACAGACATTTCCAAAACAGAGCAGTTGTTCTTAAAGTTGCTCTTCGAGCAAAGCGGCATTTGCTCAGAAAGGATGGGGAGTTCTCACATGGTACCACTTTCATTCAGCATTGTGCAAAAATGGAGACCCAACAGCCACCCTCCAGTGCCTGAAGGGAGCTCACAGACTGGAGAGGGCCTGTTGACAAAGGCCTGGAGTGAAAGGACGAGGGGCAATGGGTTTAAATGAGAAAGGAGTGGGTTTAGATGAGAAATAAGGAGGAAATTCTTCACCAGGAGAGTGTGGAGCACTGGAACAGGCTGCCCAGGGAGGTGGTTGAGGCCCCATCCCTGGAGACATTCAAGGTG
>JANHFX010024108.1:0-13827 GCA_027560015.1 Chloroceryle amazona | reverse complement strand
TCCAGAGCAGGAGACTCCACAACCTCTCTGGGCAGCCTGGGCCAGGCTCTGTCACTCTCACAGGGAAGTTTTTCCTCATGGTGAGGTGGAGCTTCCTGTGTTTCCCCTCGTGACCATCACCTCTCATCCCATCACAGGGCAGCACTGACAAGAGCCTGGCCCCTTCTCCTTGTCCCCCACCCTGCAGAGATTTGTAACCATTCATCAGCTCCCCTCTCAGGCTGCTCTTCTCCAGCTGCACAGCCCCAGGGCTCTCAGCCTTTCCCCAGCAGAGTTCATCATCAGTTCTGGAAGAAGGGACAATGAAGATGAACTTTTGGGGAGGTGATTTTATGTTCCCTCATACTGACAGTCATCTTTACATGGCTGGTTCGACACCGGTTTGTAAGTGCTGCCACAGAAACCAAAACCCAGCCTGGAGCATTTTACACCACCAGTCACCGGATGCTATTATGGGATCTGTAATTCATCTTTCTCCATCGGTCAGGAGGCTCGTCATGCTGCTGGGTTCTATCTGCAAATTGAATTTATGCCCCATCTATCGACTCACCACCTCGATTAGGTCGTGGTAAAATGGCTGCAGTAACACCGAGCCCTCCCGTAACCTGTACCAGCTCCGCAGCCCCCAGGCCTGTGGGAGTTAATGATGCTCCAGATGCTCTCGCCTGGCTGGCTGTGAAGGGGCCACCTCTTCTTGTCCCTGTTCAGCACAAAGCCCTGAGCACCCCACGCTCCATCACCTCAGCCTCAGCTTGAACCACCAGGGATTCCCAAAGAAGTCCAAGAATAGCCAGGGAGGTCCAGGGAAAAGGGCAGCTCCTGAGACTCCAGTATGTCCTTTCCTAACAGACTGGGCAGGCTTTGCATGGCCAGCAGAATCACAGTATAAAACCACAGACTGCTTTGGGTTGGAAGGGACCTGAAAGATCATCTCATTGCAACCCCCCTGCCATGGGCAGGGACACCTCCTGCTGGACCAGGCTGCTCAGAGCCCCATCCAACCTCATCTTGAACACATCCAGGGATGGAGCATCCACAGCTTCCCTGGGTAATGAGAAGTGAGTTTGGCTTCCCACTGGTGGGATAGCAAAGAGCTTGCCAGGAGCATTTCTGAGTCTGGTGTGGTATTCCAGCTGACACACATGACACACCTTTCAGCCTTTGTTCATCATGTGACAAGCACTTCTGGGGTCTGTGTGGGACCCCTGGGATGGTGTGTGGCTACGGTCCCCACACCCTGCTGAGCCACTGGCCTGTGCCAGAGAAGCCACCACCTCTGACTGCTGAGACACTGGCACAGGGTGCCCAGAGAGGTGGTGAAAGCCCCATCCTTGGAGATTTTTAAGACCAGGCTGGGGGGCTCTGAGCACCCTGCTCTAGTGGGAGGTGTCCCTGCCCATGGCAGGGGGGTTGGAACTGGATGAGCTTTAAGGTCCCTTCCAACCCTGACAATTCTATGGTTCTAGTACCTTTGGGTCTGTCTAGAGGAATTTATTTGGAACACCACCTGCAAAGCTCTGTCAGATCGGCACAGCCAGAAGAAAAGTCACAGTAAAGCATCACAAACCTCACAGGGCTGGTAGACAGAAAAACCCCTCGCAGTAATTCTTCCTTTCACTGCTAAGTCACAGTTACCAAACGATTCCTGGCCCTGTTTTCATAAAGGGGTTATGTCAAAGTAAGGGTTTCTCTTACCCCTCTCTCCAGCAGCATGTCTCGGAAATGGGTGATACGCTCTTCCAGGGGAGGTGTGATCTGAGGTGTGGATGTTTCCTCATTTTTCTCCTCCATTTCAGCCTTCCCCTCCTCAGCAGCTTGGGAATCTTCTGTTCTTTAACAAGGTAAGAGAGAAAACAGTTCAGTAATTATCACAGAATCACAGAATTTCTGAGGCTGGAATCATCAAACCCAGACTATGACCCAACACCATGACATCAGCTAGACCAACTCGGGTGGTTAACAACTGGGGTGGGGATTTTTAACTCTCCAAGCTGGCAGGACTTCCTCACGAGCAGCCAGTGAGCAGAGGCTGACAGCTCAGAAGTGACCAAAACCTGCGGGTCATCACTAAACCGCGGGGTTTGCGGGTCCTGCCAAGGGACCTCCGACAGCTCCTTGTGTGGAAGGATGGTCTATCAGCCCAATCAAAGCGGTGAAACTCGCCTCTGTCTTTCAAGCTACGGAAATATGACAGCTTTATATAAATTTTTTCAAGGAGCGGAGACTTCACAGAATCACTCTGGTTGGAAAAGACCTTTAAGATCATCACGTCCAACGATCATCTAACTCTACCAGGGCCACAACTACACCAGCCTGTTCACCCTCGTGGTAAAGAAGTTCCTCCTCATGTTGAGGTGGAACCTTCTCTGCTCAAGTTCATACCCACTGTCCCTTGTCCTATTGCTGGGCACTAAAGAGACTGGTCCCTTCCACTTGACACCCACCCCTCAGATATTTCTAGACATTAATAAGGCCCTCTTATGAGAGATGCTCTCCTCAGGTGCAATCCTACAGAACTGGTGTCATCACTGGGGCTGAGCTGTTTCACACCAGGCAGATTTCTACATCGTTTTACCGGGAGGACCGTTGATGCTGCACTCTCACAGTGCTGCAAGCAAACACCTATTTCCCCACTGTCTGGAGCGCTGAAGATTTGTCCCCGTGGACCCTCAGCATCTGCAGGGAGAGGTTAATTGGATGGGAACCTCAAAGGTAGGAAGGGCTCTGCTCCAGGGATTTGAGATGGAGACATGAAACTCCTGCCTCAGAGAAGCTGGTCATCTCAGACCTCGACATCAGACTTTCCTGGGTTCATCCTGCTGCTACTTAATGCTTTGAGCAATGAACGACTTCAGCACAAATTAAGGCTCTTTCTGGAGAGATCAGGAGTCTTAAAACAACCACAAGGTTGAAGGCAGGATAATGAAAGTAAGGTGATTTGATCTTTAGCTTCCTACTAGGCATGACTACACTTTCTACCGATGCAATTTGCACCAGTATGGAATAATGTTTAGTTTGAAATCTCAACTTTTCTTTTTTTTTCCTTTCCAAGCAGACAGATGAGACCGGTACTCTGCTCTGGCCGATCATCTTCCTTCTGCAAAGAGTGAGACAACACTTGCATTCATCCTGAAATGATGCTGCATTACTAGTGATCTGAGCTGGCGTTCTTCGCAGACTGACAATGACTGCCATATCATAATAGCAAATGTTATTCTGTGACATGATCCATAAAAGGTCCAATCCAATACACACAAGGAGCTTTTTCAAGCCAAAAAGGAGATAAATATAATATGCTGCTCCACCAACCGAGCACCAGAGGAGCCCCTCCTCCCTTCCATCCTCCTTATGCCATTGAAAAAGATGCTGAAATTAACGACTTTTTTTTCCTCATGAGAAAAATGACAATGAAGAAGGCAATTTTCTTCAGAAAATAATACAATAACCTGCACAACAAACTATGTGAGCTCCTACTCAGAGGGACTCATCGGAGCAGCCTACTAGCACGACCTTGGAAGCCTGTAAACCTCAAAATGCAAAGGATGGTGAGATGTTTTCTGTATAATTTTGGTACCAGCCGAAAGGAGAAGAGGCAACGGGCACAGACTGATGGTCTACAGTTGGGTCTTAACCGTCTTGACAATGTTCTTTTGAGCATAAGGAAAAGAAGAGACTAAACCCCCCCAAGTTACCCACTCTTTCAAGGGATAGTAGGTCACAGAATGCCCATTATGATAGTGGAAGAGGCTCTGCCTGCTCTTCCAACACAGCACAGTAAGGCCAAGCCTACTTTGATATCGTAATCTTTGAATAAATGCATTTTGCTGGAGTTTAAAAAGAAGCTTCTGGAGTTTTAGAATCCCATTTACATACATTAATGGAAAGATGTTTTCACGTTTTCTCAACCAATCACTTAGAGCACATGGAAAACAACCACCTCTATTCTCAGGTCATAACATCAACCCATTATCATCAGACCTGCTGGCATCAGTGAAAGTATTCTTACATACTTTTGTACTCTTAATGCTTTTATACTAAATAAATATAAACTTTTATACTAAATATAAACTTTTATACCAAGTTTCTAAAGCTTAAATACAATGTAAATGCTAAATACTAAAAAAAAAAATACATATTTAGTATATATAAAGCATAAACATACCCTTTTATACCAAAAGCTAAATGCATAACAGTCTAAGTATTCAACACAATCTGATTCTCTACTTCATTTTCTTGCTGTTTTGGCAAAGGGTGAGGGAGGTGCTTATCTGGCTTTTTTTTTTTCCCCATTATTTCATGAGAATTTGCAAGACACGTGGTAATAAAGGTCAAAGAAAAGCACAGTAAGAGAAATACCCCTGGATATTTCCGAGCCGGCAGCGTGGCTGTGGCTCTGCCTGCCTACAGCATCCCAGGAGCTGACTGAAACCCTGGGAACCCTGACGTTGGTGAGAAAACACCTCCTTCACTTCAAGGAAGAGAAAGCTTTTATCCAGTGTCCTTGAAATAACAACACATCCTTACAGTCTCTTTTTAGCCATTGCAAAGTACGTAACAGTTACTCAGACAAGATAAAAATGGATGCTGTTCATGGAAAACAGGTATTTTAGAGGACCGTGGAGTCCGATGAAGATTGGATACCCAAGGAATGACTTGCAATTTATTGCTGCTGTTTCTGTGCAGAAGAAAAATCACTGTATTTCTCTTTGCACTTGTTTGTACCAGACATTAGCTCCCCAACATTACATACAGATAAGCAAACTTTAGAACTTACTTGTTTCTCTTAGTTTTGATGCTAAGATCATCATTTTCATCCCCTGGGCAAGAACTGACACATTTATCTGCTAAAAAAGAAATAAATAATTATTAGATTCAAAGTAGATAGAAGGGAACACAAATTCTCAGGTAAACCTTTCCATCCTGTCTTCGGCTGTTGTTCAGGCATCAATTGTTTTTCACTCTCCACAGAGTGTTTTAAAAATCCAATCCTCAGAAACACCCTTATCCCAGTGAGAGAGCAATAAACCCAACCATTTCCATCCCCCCAAATTGCTCACTGTTCATGTTGTGAATGAAAAAAATTGTACATGGTTCATTTGTGCCACGATTTTACTTAAATCTCGTTATTGTTTCACCTGATACTCCCTTAAAACCACAGCCACAAAGGCATTTCTGCACAGTTAGTTCTGTCCCGGCAGCCTGAAGGACTCAGTAGTGTTGATTTGCACCAGAACTTCCCTCCTTAGCCCACTTCTCTTTCTTATCTAAGCAACTATAACGCTCTTTTTCCAGAAATTCAACCACCAGCAGGGCAAGGCTGTGGAGATACAAACCACCCCTCCATCCTGATGTTGCAGTGTAACTCCAAGGCAATGTTACACTCCAGGTCTGGCCTGGACGCTCAGCCCTAAAGGACTCCGAAGTTGCATCATCAGCCATGACAAATGGGAAGCCATGGAGCAGGAACTTCTGGAATCGAAACTGCTTTTTGACCTATACAGACTGCAGGTTGCAGCAACACTCAAATGGACAGGCCACCAGAAGTGGTGGCCATCCAGTTCCTGGTCTGAGCTGGGGACTATTCAGGAGTTCACCATGAATTAGTTCAGAAATCCAAGCATCAAACTGCACATGGAGAGCTCGGGAATATCAGAAACACCAAATCTCAGCCTTTTTGCATGAGCCTGGTAATGAAGATGAGTCTTGTTATTTAGGAAACTATGAAAAAAATGAATTCAAAATAAATCTCAAATTGAACTTGGGTTATGGAGGCCAAAAGGTTTGACCTCACTGAAATCAGAGGAAACCCCAGGACATCTGCTAGAAAATGGGTCCACCCTTTGTCCCACAGAAGCTGACTGAAATTTGGCCATTTATTTCAAGTTTTCAGTTTAAGAATCTCATCCCCAGCTCGTTCTCTTCCCCTAATTACAGGGACATTCCATGTTTATTGACGTGCTCTCAGCAAATGCCACCTTTTATTTCTATTAAGTGCTTGGACACAGCGTACACAAAATCACTGCAAGGGGAACGGCAAAAAGCAAAGAGCAGCTGTGACGTTGGGGTGTGGGAAGACCAGGGACAGAGACCACGTGAGGAGGAGACACACAGCAAATGGGGGCAGGACTAACTAGAACATGTGATGATAACACGGCGAAACGAATGGCATCCCAAAGCAAGGAGCGTTTGATCTCGACATTCCTGACAACGTATGAGCACTGTCAATACATAAATTAATTTAATAATGGTTTAAATAAACATAAATTCACTGGAACTGTTACCTCCTCTTGGTAGATTCTTCTTTGGGACACTCAGTTAAAACCAGAAAGAAATAGGCAAAATGACCTGTCAAGACAGCTGGTGGAATGTGATTGGAGGGAGATATCCTAAAGCCACTCATCAGGAGGGGAAGAGCGTGCGGATGCAGCGGTGGCCTTAACTGCAAGGAGTTCTGGAGGCAATGATATGAAATGACAAAGTACTCGATGGTGTTTCCCAAGAGAGCTGAAGTTAAAGGTGGCTGGGCAAGCACCACCCTCCTCCTACTAGATTTCACCACTACTAAAGGAAAGGAAAAGCCATGCCTGTGGGGCACCTCCTGTGTAGCTCACACGCCACAGACAGCCCTTCAGGAGCTGGCTGAAGGACGTATGTTGAGTTGTGTTCAGACATTACAAATCCTGATGAGGTGTTCTCCTCATCAAGCAAGCAAGTGGTGACATGTCTGGACCACACAGTGAGCCTTTTCTCTTGGACACTTCCTGAGGACAAGAGCAAGCTCACTGGTAATGACAGTTATGAGAAGTTCTTCAGCCATTTGAAGGTGAACTCAAACTTCAAGTCATAGAATCATAGAATTGTTTGGGTTGGCAGAGCCCTTTCAGCTCATGGAGTCCAACCATTCCCCCAGCACTGCCAGGGCACCCCTGACCCCTGGTCCTCAGCACCACAGCTCCACAGGGGGCTTGGAAACCCCTCCAGGGGTCACAGGGACTCCACCCCTGCCCTGGGCAGCCTGGGACAGCCCTGGACAACCCTCCAGGGGAAGAAATTGTTCCTCAGCTCCAACCTCAACCTCCCCTGGGGCAGCTGGAGGCCGGTTCCTCTTGTGCTGTCCCTTGTCCCTTGGGAGCAGAGCCCGACCCCGCCTGGCTCCAACCTCCTGTCAGGAGCTGTCAGAGCCAGATCATCTCCCTTATGATAAGATCTTTAGACATCTTACAAGACCTCTCATAGATTTCTGAAATAGATGTATAGTTTTTATATTATCTTCTTGTTGTTGTTGTGAAAAATACGTGAGCTGGACATTTATAAACCCAGGTCTTTAGTTACCATATGTAACCATAGAAGGATAGAATCGCAGACTGCCGCGTGTCAGCAGGCACCTCAAGGATCATCTGGTCCAACCTTTCTTGGCAAAAGCCCAGTCTAGACAAAATGTCCCAACACCTGCCCACCTGAATCCTAAAGGTGTCCAAGATACAGCTTTCAGGTGAAAGAACTTTGAGACAAGACACCCTGATTTCAGAGCTGGCTTCCACCCTCTGGTTCCTGACACCCCTCGTGTTCTCCCAGAGAGCAACGACAACCTCCCCGAGGGAAGGACACCAAATCCTTCCCGCTTGGCCTGCATGAGTGAGTGCTGTGGGTGTACTCTTGGGGATAAACGGGACAAAATTAGAGTCGGCATCACCAGCATTTCAGGGCAATGAAAAACTTGGTAGGAAATGACAAACGGTGTCCACACCCTCACTCAGAAACCTGCTGAATCACGTCACACCACTGGACCTCTGCTAAGATCGTAAACTGACTTTGCACGGGAGAGAAGCAGCCGAACACAAATCTAATAACTGATTTAAAGCTCTGAGGGAGAAAATGACTCGACAGTAACCCTCCCACGAAGCCAGCACTGCCCTGATCTGATGGTCTATCAAGCTTAACGCCAATCTATTAAATCATTCCGCTAATCCCCCCCGGACCATGAATTGGGATTCATTATCCAGAACAAAGAGGGAACACCAGCGTTTGCCAGGTGAGTTTAAGCGACGTCGATCCGTTGGCCACAGGCAAAAAACCAACCTGCTCTGGAGTTTCGTAAAGAGCCCTGGCACCCACAGATCACCACGTGCACGGGAGCTCACCTCTGCTGTCCCAGGGACCTTGCTCCTGAATTTTATCTGAATGCTACAGGGTCCAACATATTTGTTGGGAACGGAGTAAACTACATCATAACTTAACTTGGAACAGGGATCTTACCAAGATCTTACCAATCAATGTGCCATTTTCTGCAGCCAGAATATCAGTTTTCTTTCAATTAGCTGAAAAAAAGAGAACTTTTTCAACCTAAACATCCAGACAAACCATTTGAGCAGGTGGAGGAAGAGGAACAGATAAAGATGTTTTCCTCCATTGCAATAAAACAATAATTTTAAGGAATCTTTGAGAGGAAAATGGGGCTATTATGGCCAGTCTGCGACTATACTGAGACAGAGGAGTAATGATGACAGGAAACAAGGAAAGAGCTGTCACCAGGAGATGCTGCGCTCTGCTGTCAGACAGCTGCGACCTGGGAACGTGGAAGATCAAGGCAGGAAAGAGGGGAGATTTGGATTAGGCATAAGGTATAAATTCTTCACCCTCTGAGGGTGGTGAGACCCTGGCCCAGGCTGCCCAGGGAAGCTGTGGCTGCTCCATCACTGGAAGTGTTCAAGCCCAGGATGGATGGGGCTCTGAGCACCCTGCTCTAGTGGGAGGGGTCCCTGCTCATGGCAGGGGGGTTGGAACCAGATGATCTTGAAGGTCCCTTCTAACCCAACCCATTCTGTGATTCTCTGAAACCCCAGAAATGCCATCTCTCTCCTGGCCTGCAGCTGGTCAGCAGCAGGTCCCTCCACCCAAGTGAGGTCCCTGTTGGAGGAGCTGGCGCGGTGATGGCCTCAAGAGGAGGCTGCACCTCCCCAGGAGGTAGCTGTGCCTCGCTTCCATTCCACAGGATGGCCTGGTGGGAACCCATTAGGAAAGAGCCATGACACCTTCATAAATCTCCCTAAGAACTAATACTTTGCAAAGGCGGAGTAATTGATAAATGAGTCATTTTTCATTTACGCCTCAATTCTAAATGCACTTGATCTTTCAGCAGAGCGATGCGCGGATAACCTAAAGCACCCCGTGAGTAACTGCACTTGCCAACTTTTTTTCGTGCCTTTGATTTAAAAATTCTAATTAAGCCTCAGCGGCAGCAACGCCGCCGCATAAATTTGGCAGCCATTGTTGGGAACGCGCAAGCTCGTTTGCGTTATTTATTTACTCGAGATTACAAGCGAAAAGAAACGGTAACAAATAATTCCCTTCACCTCGGCAGCTAATATAGACTAATTACAACCTGCCTGCCTCCAACACCCAGCACCCGCAAGTCCCACTTATATCAAGGAAGATTAAGACTATTAGCAACGATGAAAGCCGGGGTCGTAAAGAAACCGGCGCATGAATCAAATCTTGGTGGCACACATAGATAAGAAATACAAAGGACGGAGCACTGTAAAAACCAGAGTTTCGAAGCTGCACGTATCGACAACGGCTTTAGACTCTTCCCGTTAATTAATTTGAGACTGAGAACAATGCCTCTTCGTTTTGGCTTTGGTCATCGCTCCCCCTTGTCAGTAATTAATGGATCTTTCAATATATCCCGTAATAAAAGGCGTATTTTATCTTTCTCTCCAGAAGAATGAACTTCAGCAGCCACGCTTTGGGATTATTAGATATACAGCTGAAGTTCTTCAAGCCATATACAAAAATGATGTATAGACAGCTGACGATTGAAATTTATACCGACATGTGTAATGACAGCAGATAAGGGCTACACTAACAGAAAAACCTTCGCCGGAGCTTTTTTTTCCATCAGGCTTCTGCTAAAAACGGTAACATAAACCCTGATTATCACTCACTTTTATCTACCTGCAGACATCGTGTTTCAAGTCCTCAAACGCACACTCCCAGCCCGTTTTGCAGAAGTTAATTGGGAGCTACACTTGAAAAGAATGACAAAAGTCCCATTTTTTTACCCCTGTTGTTTTCTCTACACCTCACCACTAAAGAACAAGCATCATCTGAAGGAGGCTCTCCACTGCAACTGCTCTGACACAAGATAGTCAAGAATTACAAGCAGCTAATTAAGATGAGAAGCATGTTAAATGGCTGCTGTGCATCTAGATGTCCTCCCAGTAACGGTGTCCTCTCAGCGACACCGCTCCATGGGAAAGCCTCCAGGGATACAAGGAGCCATGCCTCGGAGCAGTTCCCGGTCACATGTAATGTTTGGAGAGAAATGGGGTGGGACAGACTCTGGAGCCACTACTAGACAGGCAAGCACGGGCTGAGCTGCTGGGCTTGGATCCTGGACTGGCCACCAGCATGGGCAAAACCTGGACTGACCACCTGAGGCATGGATAGCAGGAAAAAAAAAGATGGCATAGTGAGGAACATGGGATGGGAAAGTCAGGCTGGGAAAACTTTCTCCAGGATCTGGCCATCTTGGGGAGGACCAGAGAGTAAACACCCTGAGAAGCCAAGGACTGTCTTTTAAACACCGTTTTGAACCATTTAATGTTTTTTCTTTAGCCATGACTCTGCCCTTCAGCCACCCACAGTTGCGAGCCGGCAGATTCACGTGCAGGCGGAAGCACCCACGTTTCCACCAAACCTTTCAGCACCCATCAGAGGGGCACTCCAGGGATTCCTTGCCACTGCCCCTCTACACCTCGGTCGGGTAACGATCAGCTGCGGAGTATCTGCTCTTGTGTAGCAGCTCAATGACCCACGGCTAACGGTACCTCTTGGAAGTAAATGTAGATGGGGGCTTCTGAGATGTATACATCAAAGACCCATCCCATGTAAGGAGTCACCTGTTTCCCAGCTGCCCACAAGGAGAACGCTCCATCCCCCAGCTCAGCACGGCAGCACAGATCGGGATTTTGCAATGAACAGCAATTGCAACACAACACTTCATGAGAAATCCCAAAAGAAAAGCACTCCGATTACGGTTACCACACTTGCACCGAACGTATCTAGCGACCGAGTTCCGTGCGATATTTGAGTTGAAAGAGAGGCAAATAAATAATCACAGGGCTTTAGTTACTTGCTGCTGCTTCCAGCTTGCGTTTGTGAGGAGGATCCTCGATGAGCCGGTTTATGTCGCCGCGGTGCTTCAGGTCCACCGGCTTCTCCCAGACTGACAGCTGCATTGTAGGGTTGAAGAAGAAGACCCGGTCATCTCCAGTCCAGACTACACACCTATTCCAAGTGATAAACTATGCTTAGATAATGTCGGATACACCCACCAACAAGCAATTAACCCACAGATGGCTCATGGCATCCTGGCTTGCAGGGTGTGGGTGAGAGTCCTTCCAGCACTGCCAGCCTGCCCCGGGCCCTGCCAGCCCACGTCCGTCACCTCGGGGAGAGAAACTCTCTCCGTATCAATAAAATGTCATAGAAATGGTACAAACACCCCAAAAAGCAGTAAATTAAATACTCTATCGTGGCAGGGAAAAAGAAACAGGTGAGGAGAAATGATGTGGTGCTCACAGCAAGAGAGGCCACAAGAACACATTTAGAATCATAGAATGATTTAGGTTGGAACTTTAAGATCATCAAGTCCCCAGCACTGCCAAGGCACCACTGACCCCTGGCCCTCAGCACCACAGCTCCATGGGGGGCTTGGAAACTCCTCCAGGGATCACGGGGACTCCACCCCTGCCCTGGGCAGCCTGGGACAGCCCTGGACAACCATTTTGCAGAAGAAATTGTTCCTCAGCTCCAACCTAAACCTCCCCTGCTGCAACTAAAGACCGCTTCCCCTATTGCTTGTGACTTGGTAAGGGTCATGCCGTGTTCCCTAGATAGTGCATGGACCCCATGGCCACAGGCACTGAGGGGCAAGCCACCAACAACCACCAACAAGGGAGACCAGCCTGTGACGTTCCCTGACCCCCTACTTCTTCCAGACCCACAGACTGAGGACCATGTCAGGACATAGTCAGCACTGACCCACAGCCACCTCCACTGTGCACGCCTGTGACCCCCAGTGCTGCCCAGCGCGTCAGGGGTTGCTCCGCAGGATCTCATGAGGAGAAATGTTTAAGCTGATTGACTTTGGCGGGATATTTTTCTTGCTTTATCTCCCAGCGAGACCCAGAACCTGGAGGTAGAAAATTAAAAACTCCCACTGGAGCTGCGTCAGGCTCTGCTGTTCCCAGGAGAGGGTTTAGCCTTTGCATGTCCAGTGTGGATTAGAGTTTCCAGGGCAGAATAATTATTTGATTTTTCAGCTGTACTTAATACATAAATAAAATTTTATATATATAAAGAAAATAAGTACACACGATAAAATATCTCCCAGAACTGCTCAGGGACCACAAGCTGCAATCCTGCTGGGAACAGTGGTGCAGGGGGAGTTTCCTGCCTCAGAAATGCATTTATGAGACCAAAAAAAATGAACTAAATCCACAGCCAGTGAAAGAATACGGGTCCTTTTTAAACAAAAACTCCCTTTCAGTCAGAATGCAGCTTTCTGCTGAGCTTGTGTGCCACTGGAAATCACACGTGTGCCTTCCGTTTGCCATGTCTAAGGTCAATTATCAGCCAGAGGAGCGGGAATACTTGTGCCAGGCAATGTATGAGTTCACCACCATCAAATAGAATTATTCATAAACGGTGCTGGCACAAACCAAATCTTTTATTTTTTTCCATCCTTTGTTTTCTTTCTTGGTCATTAGGAGGAAGTTCTTTACACTGAGGGTGGTGGAGCACTGGAACAGGTTGCCCAGGGAGACGGTGGAGGTCCCATCCCTGGAGACATTCAAGGTCAGGCTTGATGAGGCTCTGAGCACTCTGCTCTGGTTGCAGATGGCTCTGCTCCCTGCAGGGGGTTGGATGAGATGACCTCTGGAGTTCCCTTCCAACCCAGGATATTCTATGATTCTTTTCCCCAGGCATAAAAGGATTAAACAAGTAGTCAACCCGAGGAGCTGGGTGACAAGACTGAAAACTCAAATCATATTTTTTTTCCCTTACTTAATACAACAGGCTGGTTTGGACAGAGGTAGAATTTGCTAAAGGTTGAAGGCAAACAATTCAGAGAACACACACAGGATGAGAGAAAGCGAAACCACACAACTCACAGCTCTGTTTAAGCAATTCTGAACAAACTGCCCTTTTAAAAATAGTTCAAGAATTGTCAATAAAACTTTCAAAAACATCACTGACCCGACCCTCAGCTGCAGAGGGATGCGGTGGTTGGGCAAGTCACATCCTTCCCTCCATAAGGGGGTGTGCAAGAAACATCTCCAGTATGATAAAAAGTTGATAAAGTTTCAAAAATTTTTGAAAAAGTTTCACTTGGTGGGAGAGAGCAGGAAGGTGCTTTTCAAAATATTTCTGTGTGTTGCAGCTAATACTGTGTCCCACAGTTATCACTGCTTGGAGATTGGCTTCTCTATCTGGTACCAGAAAAAAAACAAGCAAATCTCTGCGCAATTAGCGTAACAAATTCAAGCATTTATCATTTTTTTTTCAGTTAATTGCTTTTGCTGGCTCAGTAGTAGAGGCACACAGAGAAGCACAAGGCTTAGCATGAGGCAGATGGAGAAGAACCCTCCAGGGTTCATCTCAGCTGGGCAATGTCAGTACAGAGGTTGCAAGTCCTGCTCCACCCAGTTATTACAGAATCCCACCATGGGGGGGTTGGAAGGGACTTTTGGAGATGCTCTGGTGCCACCCCCCTGCTCCACCCAGCAGGGGCACCCAGAGCAGGGGGCCCAGCAGCGCAGG
>JANHFX010024105.1:0-12753 GCA_027560015.1 Chloroceryle amazona | reverse complement strand
GAATCTCTCCAGAGAAGGAGACTCCACAACCTCTCTGGGCAGCCTGGGCCAGGCTCTGACACCCTCACAGCAAAGAGGTTTTCTTTGAAGTTATCTTAAAGAAGTTATCTATGTTTCTTTGAAGTCCATAAGATGCAGAATGAGCTCTTCCCTCATTTAGCCTCCTATAGTGACATGAAGTGCTCAAGACCCACACAATACAAGACCTTAGAGCATGTTTCACACTGTCCTACCTCTTGCACCAGTCGCCCCGTTTTTGCATCAAGCACAAGGATTTTATTGGAAGAAGTGGACACCAGAAGCTCCCCTCGAGGCACTGGAGCAAAGCAGACTCTCTTTGCAGAGTCCAAGGCTGTGCTGTTCAAATGGAGGATGCTGATGTCAACCCTCAGCAGCTGTGAAACAAGGAGCTACTGAACAAATGTCCTGGAACAAGTACTGCAGAAGCTTCAGGATTGCTCCTGTGGCTCTGCTAACAGAGACCCCAGGCCCTTCCCTTCCCACCTAATGAGGGGCTGCAAGGTCCAGGCAATATCCTTACTGCCCAGGAGAGCAGCTCACAAAGAGAGCTCAGAGATGACAGTCTACACAACTCTTCTCCAAATTATCTTTTGGAGAGGGGTGAAGCTGGAGAAGAAGAAACCTTGGACTTTGCTGTTTCTGTCTCACAAAATGGAAAACAAACATCAAGGCAAACACCATGAGCAAGCGTCTGCTGTGCAGGGAAGTGCCCTCCCCACCACTGCTGGTGACCAAGGTCCTTGATCTATCTTGTCTGATGCAGCCTGTGGGAATCTCCCCTGACACCCTGCAGCACATGCTGCCCTCCCTACCCCCCTCCAGAAACGAGCGGAGCCTGATGGGTACCTCATCTAGAGAGCAGGCCTCCATCACCGTCACAACGTACTTGGAGGGACCCACAAAGGCCAAGAGACGGCTGTCCCCGCTGACCACCAAGGCCTCCGGACCGCTCCCAGCATCCTGGGCCACCACGTTACCTGCGGGGCACAGCAAGGGGAGAATGAAGAGAGGAGCAGAGCCCAGGGTGCAGCCGGCTCACTCTGAGATGGTGCTGCTGACCAGGAGCTGCAGCTTCTCCTGCCTTCAAATCAACCTTGGGTTAACATTCCGGCCTGAGAAAGGAACAACCTCTGTTGCAGAAGGTGCTGTAAATTTTATCTGCAACACCCAAGGAGTGCAGTGAACCACTTTAAAGACAAGGTCCAGATCCATGGCTTGTTGCCTGACTGCACGTGGGGTGTTTTCAAGGAGAGCAGAGCAAAGTCAAGGGAATACAATTGATTTTAGTGTTCATTTTTTTTAACATTACAGGAAGGAGCTATGGATGCAAGAGCTCAGCTGCAGCCTGGGCATCTGAAACCTGGGCAGACCAAAGTCAGTGCCAAACCCCAAGACACTGATGTCGGTCCAATGGGGAAGAAAGATCCAAAGATCTAAAAATCACAGAAATCACAGCAATTCTCTGTATTTATCCAATGACCAAAATTTCAGTGTTCTGTCCCTGGAGCGTGGCCAGGCAGTGAACACTGGTTCAGACCAGAGTCAATATGTGAAGGTCCTGCTGTAGCACTGCCAGAAACTTGTGTGATTTTGGACAAATTCCCTGTCTCTCCAAGGCCCTGTTCCTTCTCCACTTCCAGCTGCACACTTCTCGGGGCAGGAGCCTCTTCCTTACACAAAAAGCTCCTTCTCTCTGCTGAAGCTTGTGCTACCACAGCTCATTTTCAAATTTAATGAAATGTGACATTGACATTTCCAAACTGCCTTGTCCCTGCACTGATTCCCGTGCCTGCAGCTCTCCAGCTTCTCTGCTCACCAGCACGGCTCTTGGCTCAGATCTGCTGCAGGCAGGATTAGGGAAACATCCAGTATAACCAATTTAAACCGCACAGAATGGAAAGAGTGAGGGCTTGGGCATGAATACATAGATCTGCAGAATTGTTTTGGCTGGAAGAGACCATTAAGATCATCAAGTCCAACTGTTCCCCCAGCACTGCCAGGTCGCCACTGAACCATGCCCCTCAGCACCACGTGGCTTGGAAACCCCTCCAGGGATGGGAACTCCACCCCTGCCCTAGGCAGCCTGGGCCAGCCCTTGACAACCCTCAAGGAGAAGAAATTGTACCTCAGGTCCAACCTAAACCTCCCCTGGCACAACTTGAGGCTGTTTCCTCTTGTCCTGTTTCTTCTTCCTTGGGAGAAGAGACCAAACCCCATCTGGCTCCCACCTCCTGTCAGGGAGTTGTGGAGAGTAAGAAGGTCTCCCCTGAGCCTCCTTTTCTCCAGGCTCAACAACCCCAGGTCCCTCAGCTGCTCCTCACCAGACTTGTGCTCCAGACCCTCCCCCAGATTTGTTGCCCCTTCTCTGGGCACGCTCCAGCCCCTCAATGTCCTGCTTGGAGTGAGGGGCCCAAAACTGCACCAGTGCAGGGAGATGATCTCTGCCATAGTCCTGCTGGCCACACTAGTGCCAGGATGCTGGTGGCCTTCTTGGCCATCTTCGGTTGTCTGTTGACCAACACCCCCAGGTCCTTTTCCACCAGGCAGTTTCCAGCTACTCTTCGTGGGCCAAATAGGAGGACTCTACACTTGTGGTGCTTCTAGGCAATGTGCTGTTGAACTCAGACCTGAACAGGCAGGTTTCTGTGATTCCAGACCATTTATGGACTGAAAATACTGGGAAAACTGTGAGTGTTTGAACCAGGACAGGGAGGGAAAGCTTGGCAGTCAGGGTTTGCTCACATGTATGGTATAAACACAAATGACACAGCAGGTTCAGCAGAAAATATCTGAGTGGGCTGTCTGGTTTGGCTTTGCTGCCAGGATGTCTGTGCTAATACAAGAGAAGAAAGGCAATTCACAGCCCCAGAGGCTTACCCAGGACTCTCAGGACATGGCTTTTCTGCACCATACAGCTGTAAAGAGCCAAAGTTCCCTGCAAGCAGGAGCTGAACATGAAGTTGCCATCTGGAGAGAAGGTCAGTCCAGTGATCGCTGTGCGGTGCTGCCTGAAAGAAAGAGAAAAACATGAAAAAGAGGAGGAGAAAAGAGAAACCAGCCAATGCCCAGAAAACAGTAGCAATGTTGAGTGCAACATGGTAAAGAACCCAGGAAAAGACAATATTCAGGGACAGGACGAGGACCCCACCATGCTCACGCCTACAGCAGCCCCGGACGATCAATACTCCAGCTTTTGGAAAACCGAGTGGCAAGTGCAGCACTGTGGCTATCCCTGGATGGGACACACTCCCCTCCCTTTGGAGCATCCTCCACTTCCCACGCTGGGGCTCACAAGGGCTCCCTGTTCAAGAGCAGGTTCTTTCCTACCATTGGCCAACTGCACACCCAGAAGCCATACAGAAAGTCATTGTAGCTTTCACAGGTTGGACTTCTACCACCCAGAGCCTCGGCACAGTACTATCTCTACCTGAAAAACATGTGGCTTGGATACAAGGATCATGAAGCTCAAGAACAGCACTTTTCCACCTCCATGATTACCACCGTGGCTCTTGCCAAGACTCCCAGTTAGACCCAGACCTGCCCCAGTGCAGCTCCCACTTGCAAGCACGCACTTGTGCTCTACGAGGAGATCGGAGGCAGCCAGGCAGAAGGTCCGCACTACCCCACTGTCGAAGCCACAGGCCAGGATCTGCTGGGTGGGGTGAAAGGCCACAGCACAGGGCATTTCATCTGCAGCGGTGAAGTCGTACAGCTGTGGGGAAGAGACGCAGGCATGGAGCTGGATAAAGTTCTGCCTGGCAGCCAGACTAATGAAACAGCCTCAGACCTCCAAAATCAGCATGATCCACAACAGAACCCTGATCTTGCCTCAATGGATCTAAAGCCCAGTGAAGCCCTGGGTTTGGGGGCATTTGGATAAAGCTCTTGGGTATTATATCCTGTGTTAAAGAGAAATAATTAAAAGGGGGAGGAAAAAAAAACATTTTTGTTTAAGAACACCCTTGGAAGCTAAGGCCAAATTATGCATTAAGCCAAAACTCTCACATTTCCAAAGGATTTCTTACCCATAGTACTCCCCTGATGCTTCAGGGAGGGTATTTAAGGGCTCTTGAAGCATGGAGCTTTGATAACCAGACCAACCAGAGACTGGGCAGGCTATTAATAAATGCACGATACCCACTGACTCTCATCTCTCCTACCTGCTGCATAGAGACGAGGTCCCAGACTCGGATGGTATTGTCCTGAGACACCGTTGCCATCTGCTTCCAAATCCCCTCCACCGAGAATGCCAAAATGGAGTCCTCATGAGAGCGCATGAGGGTGTTATAGTCCCGGGACTGGATATCCAGATAGCCCAGATTGCCAGAGGCCGTCGTGCACAGGACTTTGTGACTGTCTGGGCTGATGCAGACAGAACTCACAGGAGCCTCGTGCTCTAGGGAAAGACACAGCAGTCAGCAAAGCTCCCTGGAAAAGGATCAGCAGCAGCTGGAACACAGCTACCAAACCATTTTGGAAAGGAATGCACACAGGAATTAGCATCTCCAGACTGAAGACTGAACACTGAACATTTGCAGGTTTGAGTTCAGTGAAAGATCAGTCTCTGCCCTTTCTAGAAGTCCGTGAGCTCTACTGCTATGGTAAATGCTTCAAAAAGAGTGAAGAACCACACAACTTCTCCCCTAATTTTTCACGGACAAAGAAGCCATAGGTTCAAGGGTGGGGAAATCAAGATGGAGTGCCTGCTTTCATCCAGGAGATCCTGTCTTTCTCCATCTTACAACGTGAATAATTGTGCCTGAAGCAGAAGCCTCCCAGGCCAGTCACCCCTAGAGAAGCAGGTGTAAAAGATGCCCTTGCTCATGAGAACTGCTTTAGGAGACATGGCCGTGGAGCTCTGGCTTCACAGCAGCCAGCTGATAGAGATGGGAAGCTCAGAAGCACTGCTCTCAGCTCTACTCACCCGCCTCTAAGACAACAGCTGAGAAGTCCAGTGGCCACAGCCGCAGGTAGCCATCTTCTGAACCCGTGGCACAGAAGGTTGAGGAGATGCTAATACTGTTTATAGCAATCCCAGGGCCTGAAAAGCCAAAAAATTACCTTGCACAGCTGAAACAAGAAAAGTCAAACTGAGAGTTGCCCCATCCAAGAGCTGAGTCCCATGGTCCACCCATGCCAGTGGCTGAAGCCTCAGAAGCAGCAGTCAGGAGTTTACAGTGACTGACAGTACAGGCTGAAGAGTCTCAGCTACTCCTCATGACTTAAAACTCAGAAGCACAGAATCTCTTTGGTTGGAAAGGACCTTTAAGATCATCAAGACCAACTCAGCACTGTCAACATGTTTAGTCCCTGTCCCTTTCCCACACTCCTCTACCATTGTTCAACTCTCACCAAGCCCAGGAAACTTACCCCTTGTTAAACCCTGACATGGTTTTGCCTTGAATGGGAAACCTAGCACAGCCCTTGGCTATGGGAACTGCCATAAACCCCTTTCACTGCCATGTGTCTGCAGCATAGTGAGGAGAGGGAATACGAATCCACAGAAGGTGGGATTTTCTGACTCGGGTATAAAGTCCACTCATCAAAGCAGTGGCAAGAGCCAGCACTGCTACCAGGAGGACACCCAAGGACATTGTTTCACCTCTTCTTCTTGCTCATAAAGTGAGAACCAGAGTTACAGACCTCACAAAGGGCACACTCTAGATTAATTAGCTCAATTTGCCAAAGCAAACTACACCCTAAGTTTGAAGCTATCAGAGCAATCACACTTGAAAGAGAATTCTTCCTGCTGTTAGAATTAATGTCAGAGCTGGAAGCTGTGCTGCTCACCATACAGCAGCAATGACTTCCCAAATACTCTGCGCAGGCTGAATAATGAAAGAAGTCCCCAAATTCATCTTTTTCATTGGTCTGCTTAGCTCTTTTTTCATCTCTACATTAAGGCTCCCATCAGCAAATTAAGACCTTGTATCATGTTTCTAAAAGTAGTGTTTCTCTGAAAGAGCAATCAGCATTTACAATGCTAAATTTCTTCCTTAAAATGAAACTTTGCTGTTCTAAGGAAGATTATTTGCAGTACTTAAGAGGCAAATAGCTAGCAATGATCTAACCAACTCAAAAAACCTCCTATGCTGTAGGTGAATGGCTTGTATTAGAAAGAGTGGCCAGCAGGACTAGGGTAGGGATCATCCCCCTGGACTGGGCACTGGGGAGGCTGCAGCTCAAATCCTGGGTTCAGTTTTGGGCTCTCACTCCAAACAGGACATTGAGGGGCTGAAGCGTGTCCAGAGAAGGGCAATGGAGCTGGGGAAGGGCCTGGAGCATGAGTCTGGTGAGGAGCAGCTGAGGGACGTGGGCTTGTTCAGCCTGGAGAAAAGGAGGCTCAAGGGAGACCTTCTCACTCTCCACAACTCCCTGAAAGGAGGTGGGAGCTAGGTGGGGTTTGGTCTTTTCTCCCAAGGAAGAAGAAAAAGGACAAGAGGAAACAGCCTCAAGTTGCATGAGGGATGGTTTAGGTTGGACCTGGGGAACAATTTCTTCCCCTTGAGGGTTGTCAAGGCCTGTCCCTGGCTGCCCAGGGCAGTGGTGGAGTCCCCATCCCTGGAGGGGTTTCAGAGCTGTGGAGCTGTGGTGCTGAGGGACATGGTTCAGTGGTGACCTGGCAGTGCTGGGTTAATGGTTGGACTTGATGATCTTAAAGGTCTCTTCCAACCAGAAAGATTCTATGATTCTAAATAGATGGTTCCTTTTACCAGAGACTTGTTTGAGTGTATTTCTGCCCCTGATGGTGGTCACAGTGCTTCCCTGCCTGCAGATCCTCCTACCTGTGCTGCTGTCTGCCTTGTCCTGTGCCTGTGTGGGCAGGAGCTGCCGCACACTCCTCACGCAGACATTCTTGTAATCCACCTCCAGGACGTGGCCACTCTTGCTGCAGACAAAGCTGTAGAGGAGACAAGACCCCTGCTCTGGCATCTCAGGGTTAAGAGGAGCTGCGATGGTGTGGTTTAGTAAAACCCAGCTTGGTTTACCTGTTAAACTATTTGCTTGATGGAAAGCAACTGTGGCAACCTACCAGGGTCATTGAGATGTGCAAGGGCACCTCGCTACTCTCTACGTTACAACATTAGAGCTTCCTATTTTATCTCCTGTCCCTCCGAAACGTTAATTAGCAGAAGAGTAAAAGGTTTGGCACAGGCTTCAGAAAGGAACCTCCCTCTGGCACAGGACAGAGGCTGGGGGAAGGCTGGGCCAGTGGATCCAACAGTTCTGCCCTTATGGAACAGTGTGTGGTAGCAACAAAGGTCTGACTTTGATGATTAAAATAAAACAATGACCACAGTGTGCATCCATCCATACGCGAGAGGACACGCACCGCACTCCTCCCGCTGCCAACAGAAAGCTAACCACAAGCATCGGGTTGGGGTAAGATTCACTAAACATGGCAAAACATCAGTACAGCAAGAGGAAAACCACATTTCTTAGGCTATTCTGCAAGCATCTGAACATCTTTTGGGACATGATGCATGCTGAGGAGGGGAGAGGCTCTCCCAGCTCCGAGAGGCACTGGTGTTTTGCAGGGAAAACCCAAGCCAAGTGCCATGCTCCTGCAGAGAGGGGGAAACAAGGTTACTAAAAGGAGCCAAGATGCTAAAGGCTGCCCCGCAGATGGGCGTTAGTGGAGCCCAGCACCCCTTACAGTGTGCGGTCCTCCAGCTCCCGCTGGGCTGTGTGCCCTTGCTCGAAGGCCAGGTCGGTGAACTCCAGGGAGTGGTACTCGCCCAGACTGACAGGACACGAACGCAACGCTCCGTTCCGCACTCGCCACAGCCTGATGTTGTCCCGGCCACATGACACCATCCTGTTCCAGGAGAGACTGAGTGAGGGGCAGGACAGAACTCTCCAAGCCCCTGGTGAAAGGTCAGTGCCCCGTGGGCCACCACCTGACAGCAAGGACTGAGAGAAGGAGTGGCAACCACAGCACCCTGCTCCTATAAGCCTGGATGGCTGAATCACCAGGACCCACCCCTACAGACATGTCAGAACAGATACTTTTATTTTCTCTGCAAACTACCTGGTATCATCAAAAAAAGCGATCTTCAAGGCCTGGATATCCACATCTGTGTGCGCTTTGGCCAGCACAGCCACCTCTCCACCATGGGTCACCTGAGCAGTGTTCCACACCACCACCTTCTGAAGCAAGAAAACACGATGGCAAAGCTGCTCAGACATGGAAACCTTGGCAGCAAAAAGAGCTTTTTATCCCAATAGCTGACCAGCTGCACATGCTGGAGCCTGCTCCAGAGCTGGGCACAGAGAATCGATAACAGAGTTGAAGCAGGGGATAAAAAAATCTCTGGCACAGAGAGTTTAGGACAGTCCAACAGCTTTGCAAAGCTTCATGGCAATATACTTGTCTGGTATCCATAATTCTAGGTTCTAAATCCCAGGGCTGCCTAGCAACAGGGCTCAGACTTGAAAAGAAAATCCTCAGAGGAGCGGGAACTCTGCCTGCTGAGCTGTAAGAGCTGTACCAGTGCAGGGCCAGTCCATGAGTTCAGCCACAGTGGCTCTCACGGGACTTTGTTCAGATGCTGGTTTGGGTGCTCCCAGTGCCCATGATAAGGGGCAGGAGTCAAACCCTTTCCTCAATGGAAAGGGGGGATGGGTAAAGAAATGCAGGTGATTTTATGCTCTGCATTGCAGAACAGTCTTAAAAACAGACCCAGGATCCCCTTAGAGGCTGGGATGGGCTGAGGCATCACCCTGGGAGAGGTGCTCCTGGCCAGCCCCCCAGCATCCCCTGTTCTCACCCTATCAATCCCCCCTCCCCAGTTTCAGCTCACCAGCTCCCACACTGACCATGGACCACTGTCATGTGCTGGGAAAAAAAACCTCCAGCACTGCTTGTTTGTGGTTTTTTTCCTGCAGGCACTCAGAGATGGCACAGCTAATTGCTGGTGGTCATCAGCAAGGGATCAGTGGATGAAAACAGCTCCAGCAATAAAGCAAAAACCCCAGTCCCATGAAAGGGTTTTATTTTTGACTGTACACGTGGGATCTGCGTCATCCCTTAGCTACATCGGTGGGTGGAAGCTTCAGTGCCCAGCATCCCTTTCAGTAGGGATGCCTGCCTTTCTCAGAACTGAAAGATTAAACCTCATATTTTGCCCTAAATGCTATTTAAAAAAAAAAAAAAAAAAAAAGGGGGGGGTTTTGGCAGCTCCAGTCAGTGCTGAACCTCCCATTACAATTCCCAGTCCTTCACTAAGTGCTTGCGAGCCTTCCAGCTCAAAAAGCCACACAAACACGTGTCACTCCCAGCCCAGTGGTCCAGAAGGGCTGTGGAGGAGGGTGACAACACAGAATTGCACAGCCGCCTGCATCACCCCACCTGGGCTCATAGCTGGGGCCACACCAGCGCCACAGAAACAGGCTCAGGGTTCAGCCCAAGTGGGTCTCTCGGGCTGCTGCTGAAAGGATTTGTTTACATGCAGCTCAGGAATGTGCATGTGAAAACTCACGAGCATCAGGTAGAAAAGAAGTATCTTCTAAGCAGCTAACAAGAGAGAGATCACCCTTTGACTACACTGAAGAATGGTTCTAAGACCAGAGCAGTGGTCTGTCTAAAAAATAACTATGTAATCTGGGAGAACAGCCACATCACATCTCTTTTTCATGCAGGGCAGGGAAACCGCCAAACCCCAGTTGGAGTTCTCACCGTTTTGCCATGCCTGTCCTTTCCGACACCACAGAGAATGGCTCCGCTGTAGGAAAAGCTGCAAGAAGAGGTCATCTGATGAAGCACAGCTCCTTGTACCATGAGCACATCTCAGCAGGGAACAACAGGAGACAAGCTGAGGTTATGGGGAGACAGCAAGACCTGAGGGATAAGCTCAGAAAGGAGCTGGCAGTGTGTGGGCTGTTCCAGGCCAGCTGCCAGCAGGTCTTGGTGATAAACAGGGGCAGCCAAAGGAAAGCTCTAACTCATCCCTGGTTTATCATGCATGAATAGCACAGAAAAGCTGCAACACTTAACCCACCTGAATGCATCCCTGCACCCAGGCTGAAACCCACCTCAGGGATGAGAGGGAGTGTATGTGGGTTTTAAACACCGAGAGGCAGCTGCCCATGGAGAAGTCCCAGAGACGCACGACACTCAGGGGACCAGCCTGTGCAGAAGCCAGCAAGGTGCTGTTCCCATTGAAGGCCAGTGCTGACACCTGTGGGAATCACAGAATCATGGACCGGTTTGGTGGGAAGGGACCTCAAAGCTCAGCTACTCCAATGGACCTGCAGGGAGCAGGGACATCTGCAACCAGAGCAGGGTGCTCAGAGACCCAGCCAACCTCCTCTGCAATGGTTCCAGGGATGGGGCATCAACCACCTCTCTGGGCAACCTGGGACAGGGTCTCACCAGCCTCAGCAGAAAAAAATTTGTTCCTTCCCTCCGGCCTAAATCCCCCTCTTTTAGTTTAAAACCACCACCTCTTGTCCTGTCCCAACAGGCCCTGATCAAAAGTCTGTCCCCATCTTTCTGACAGGCCCCTTGAAGTCCTGAAAGGCCACAAGAAGGTCTCCCCAGAGCCTTCTCTTCTCCAGGCTGAAGAACCCCAACTCTCCCAGCCTGGCCTCCCAGCAGAGGGTTCCACCCTCGGATCATTGCTGGGGCTCCTCTGGCCCCGCGCCAACAGGTTCACACACACCTGAACCACTTCCTTCTGTGCACTCACTGCTGAACACACAGAAACCAGCTTTGTTTTGAATGAAGGTACAATCCCACATCTTCATTTCAGATACTCCTGCAAATTGAATTAAAGCCTACTCAAACAAGTTTCAGTAATAAATATCAGTTTGAAGGGCTTAAACTTTTACTACACTCTAGGCAAACAACGTTTTACTTACCACCCATGTGCTCTTAATCACCCTGAGCCAAAGGAAATGAATGAAATCATGACTTTGTTGATAGCAAAGGGCAAACTCACATCTTCAACTGGAGGTAAATGTTCTTTTCAACAACATCCTGATTTACTTACAAATAATAAGGGTTTAAATTATTTCATATTTCCTCCTCCATATTTTAGCTTTTTGTAGTGTCTACCCTTTTTAGAGATAAATGCAGATGCCCCAGCCTGGCTGTTGAGTAAGGCTGTCATAAGCAATAATAATAAAAGCCAATTGTATCATAAAGCAAGGCTAAAAAGTTTATGCTTGAATTTCAGTAGCCTTTATGTCTCAAAGTTCAAAACCATTTCTGCAACAACATAAATCTTACAGCTTCACACTGTAAAGTTAAAAAAACTCCAGCAGTTTTCCCTTAAATTCGTTGCCATTGAAATAAAAAACTTTTTTCCTTTTCCCACCAAATTTCTACAGTATCTTTGGAGATTGGTTAATCCTTCAGATTAAACTGCAGACAATCCTCCAGATTAAATAAATCCATCATCCTTCATGAAGTAAAAATGCAACTTGAAGTACATTTAGATGAATCAATAAAAAGGTTGCAAAGAAACCTCAGTAAATTTATCAATTAATAGGCGAGCCCAGGAGGACATCTCCCCTCCCTGCTTTGCCTGCTAAGGGATTTCTTTCTCCCCTATGATGTTTATGTAAGAGTGGTGTGGTGAGCAGTGCTCGCGATAAAATATTGATCAGCCGAGCCATTAGCTGGAGCTCGAGAGATGGCTATGTCATAGCAAACCCAAAACAATTATCACCAGTGGTTGGATTCTTTTTTCATTATAGATTGTTTTGGTATTTTGAGTTGGTCAGGATACACAAGTTTATTCAAAATAATAATGATATACATTTTACTGCATGATTACTGCACAATAAGTAGCATCTTTACAAAGGAAGTGGGGAAAAAAGCACAGGTTGTGGTTTCAGTAACTGTGTGGCCACGTAGTTTCTAGGACTATTAAGCAAAAAAAAAAAAGAAAAAGAAAAAAAAAGAAAAGGAAAAAAACCAGTGCATTTTCCTGAATGGTGCTGTCCTTGGAGGACAGGGGACTGGCCACAGTGGCACTGAAGGGCCGCTGGAGCAGGTGACCCTTTTCAGGCAGCCAGCTGGGAAAGGGTCACTTGGAAAACAGAAAATGGGGCTCGAGGAAAGCGGAGAGAAACCGGCCGAGCACCGGAGCAGGGGCCGCGGAGAAGCCGGTGGGACCATCACCTGTGCGGGGTGGAGAGCTGGGAGGAGGAGGGGAGGCTGAGGCCGGCGCAGAGGGAAGCCCTACGAAGGAGAAAGAGATAGGGGCCGTCTGGGAGGAAGAGATAATGGAACAGAGGGAGGGTGAAGGCGAGGTAGCGTCACTTATAAACAAACTAAGAGCGAGGAGAAAAATAACCCAGCGAGTTTCCAACTGGGATGCGCGGAGTTCGGGCTGTTGGCAAAGTACGCGTTGTTTGCGCATGGCAGATGTCCGCCGTGGCAGCGGCGGCCCTTCCGAGCCCCCGCAACACGCACGGCCCCAAAGGAGGGAGGCGGCGGGGTCGGGGGCCGGCGGGCAGGGCTACGGGGGGGGCCCGGACAGGCCGCCTCACCTCGAAGGCGCTGTAGTCATGCGCCGGCAAGTAACTGAGGTAGTTCTTTGTCGGCCGGTACCGCCGAGTCTCCTCCTCCACCAACGCCGCGGCCTAAAGCACACGGGGCGTCAGGCAGGAGCACCGCCCGACGCCCCGGCCCGGCCCGGCCCGGCCCTCACTCACCGCCTCCCGGACTCCCGGCGCCTCGTAGCCTTGGTCGAAATAGGGCAGCGCGTCCACCACCACATC
>JANHFX010024104.1:0-25674 GCA_027560015.1 Chloroceryle amazona | reverse complement strand
CCTGGGGATCCCCTGAGCAGCACGGATAGAGCCTGTCTCCTGGGTGCCATGTTGGTTCCTGCTGTGTTAGGAGGCATGGAGAGCTCCCTTGGCTCCTCAGAGCAGAAAACAGGACAGTCTGCAAGACAGAAATGCAAGTCAATATTTGAGCCAAATTCTCCAGGTTTCTTAAACGTTTCGATGGCAGATTTTGGCCTGCAGGGTCAAATGTGCCTGATGTGAGGGCCAGGAGACTAAGGACATGGGACAGTTGCAGCAAGGAGGGGGACACGAGGCAGAGCCCTGTCTCTATGCTGGGGCTGGCACATGCTCGTGTCTAGGGGATCAGTTCTCCTGTCTCTCTCCTCCTCCTTCTCTCCCAGATTTAAGCTGCCCTGGGATCCAGGGAGGAACAGCAGAATAACCACCCCCAGGGTGGTCGGCACTAGGAACGGGGTGACCACCAGTGCAGGAGGGTGTCTGGCTGCAGGCATCCTCACCAGCCACGTGCAGAAGCTGCTGTGGCAGGTGGAGACGGCTGAGAGCCAGAAGAGAACCCCCAGCAGAGCCAGGAGCTCTCCTGCTGCTACCAAGGCAGGTTCCTGAGGGTGAAAACGAGGGGAGACGCATCAAAACCCCTCCCCAAAACCACCACTGCTCTGGCAGAGCCTACGGTAGCTGCTCCCCTCTCCTGGCTGGCGTTTGCGGTGCTGGATGAGGGCTCAGGGTCTACCCGCTACTTGCCATCTGTTGTTCCCTGGATGGAGTCTCTTGGTACCAGCTCAGAGGCCAGCGTGTTGCTCAGGGACAAGCAATCTTCCTGTCCCTATGAGCTGTGACCCCAAAGCTGACATTTTGGGGACCTGGGCACACCTGAAGTTAGAGGGTGCCTCAGGACAGAGCTTCCCCAAGGGTGGGCCCCAGGAGGGTCTCTCTTCTCTTTGCCTCTCCAAAAGGAGACCAGATTGAGCCTCTGGTGATTGGGACCAAGAGAAAGGCTAGGGAGGGTTTGGTGGCCAATCTCCAAACGAATAATGGTGACTTCAATCTGCCTGGGGATACTGGAAGCAAGGAAAGCTCATCTGACTTGATCCAGCCCATCCACCAGGCTGAAATCATCCGAGGGTCACTTGGGAGACACTGTAGCCCAGTGAGAAAACAAGGTGAGGTGTGGAGGGGTTTTATTTTGCAGCAACCTTTTCTCCTGGCTCCACCAGCTCTGCCTGGCGAGGGGAGCCGGCAGCAAGGCACCAGTGCCGAGGCTTTCCCAGTGCCTCTCAGCGTGCAGGGGTCAGCTAAAGCCCCCTCCCGAGCTCTCCCCCGAGCCCAGCCCCAGCGACAGACTCGCCCCTGCTCTGTTTTTAGCACATTCAAGTAGCTGCTTTCACAAGAGGTAAAAGAAAGTTCATGGATCCGTTGACAGATCAGCCCAAGCGGGAATTTCTCTGGGAATTCCTGCAATAGCAGGTTGGCTCCCGCGGAGGTGGAGTTTCCTCTGGATCTACCTCCACCCAGGCTTGGGGAGCGCTCCGGCCACCGGCTCCGCGCTCGCTTTGGGGGGTTGGGCTGAGAGACGCCACCGCTGCTTCCCAGCCAAGGTCAGCCAGAAACCCTCCCCGCTCCACAAACGCCTCTCGGTCCCGTTAACCCTTGGCAAGAGCGGAGCCGTGGGCTGGCAGGGTCCGGCTGCAGAGCTGGCCCACGGGCGTGTTGGGGCAGGGGGCACCTTCTCCCACCCGAGGGGGGTTACAGGCGTGAGGATTTCACGCCGATAACAGTTCCCCGGGGAACCCGCTGCCAACCGGGCAGCGGCGGGGCCTGGGCCGTGAGGCCACCGCCTCCACGGCCACCACGGCGCGGGTCGCCGGCCGCTAGCGGAGGTGGCCGGGCTCAGGTGACGCGCCGAGCCCGCGGCTGGAAGCGGGGAGCGGTGCGCGCGCCGCCCGAGGCCTGCCGACGCCTCTCCTGCACCTGCTGGCAGGGCGGAGGGAGGGCCCGGCCCCTTCAGCCGCGCTCGGCCTCGGCGCCAGGGCCGCTCCCTCCCAGACGCGGGCTGCCCTCGCCCGCCCGGAAAAAGTTCTCTCAGGGGTGCTGCTTCCGTAAATCACCCGGGTAAGCAAACCGCTCTCCTAGTCGATTTTAGCAGCATACTTAAAATCTTTCCCAGCTCTTTGTGGGAAGCGGCCGTGGCCAGGCAGGACGTAGCACTGCCACAGCTGCCCTCCGCCAGTCCAAACGGCGGTAGTTCTTAAGCACCCGAAGGCCACAACTTTCCTTTCACCCCAAAATCGCAGTGCCGATTTGCCCACCCGCGAAGGGAGGCTTGCCCGTTCTCGGGGCGTGTCCAGAACCAGGCACAGAACAACAGCTACCTTAGATACGGTATTTCTGACAAAAGAAACCGACCAACTTAGCATGGCACTAAATGGATGTAACTGTTTTGTTCGTACTATCACGCCTGGCAAATGAGGCTCAAAACGTAACTGGGACCAATCAAACCGTTATCGCTACCCTCTTCCCTAATCAAAATCAATTGTCCTCTTACCCTGCTCAGTGATCCTCTCAACGGAGGAAATGCGCTGGAGGACAGGAGACCTTTAAATCAGTACCTGCATCACTTCCACTCAGCTGGGCAAGTAACATTAAATGTGGAAGAGAGAACAATTAAATAGAAGATACAAACACTAACATTTCCTACTCGAGAAGCAAATCTGAACATAAACGTGGTAGTTCCTATACTCTGTCATCCTTCTTATTTATATCTAATCCTTGCAGAAAACATTGTATTGCCACATACCCAGTCATGAAAGCACATCAGCCTCACTTAAACCTTGAGATGTTTGCTGGGAATTCTCAAACGGCAGGCATGCAGGCACTTTTTTATTTTTTCTACTGACAGCGTAAAGCCACCAGTCTACACCAGCTATCAGCGTTAATCACCACGTCCTCCAACTTTCAGCGCAACTTGATGCAAATCAATTTCTCTGCTCTAATTCCTCATCTTTAAAACAACAACAAATGACTGACTTTCCCAATTCTCAGCTATGCTTTCAGTGATAGTTCTTAACCTTTATATATTAAACATGAAATCTTAACAGAGAGGAAAGTGTCACTCAATGTCCAACTAATATAATAAAGTCTTTATTTAAGCTTCTACAGATACTTCCAAACAATTATTCCGCAGAAGTCCCCATTTTAATTTCTTTCTATGCATGGGTTCCACCAGCAATTGTGCCAGCACTCACCAAAAAGTGTTGGCCTTTGGAAGTGCAGCATTGAGAGCAGATGAGACACAGCATTCCGGTTTCCCTATAGGAACAGGCTGAGTTCTGCTTTAACACAATCTATCAGAGCCTCAAACAAAATTCTGCTTTTCACTTTGGTAAAAAGGAAGATCCTGTAAAAGATACACTTATTAAAATACCTGAATTGCATTCAGTTCTCATTTTCTCCTGTAGAGATTTCCCCCCCCCCCCCGACATTTTTAGGCATTTATATGTCTAAAAGCAATTACTTCATGCTTATAGACTTTTTTTTTTCCTCCTCATTTTCTGAGTATTTGTAAGATCTGTGTTTCTGCTTTACTGAGCTTAGTTACCCAGGATTACCACACTACATAATCAGGACTATCTTTCAGAAAATGGTGAGTGAGACATGGCGTGTTTTCTAAAACAGAATTTCACATTCATACTAATCTCAAACTGCACATGGACAGAAGTAACAGACATTGTTTTAAGTCCTTCAAAAAAAAAAAGGGTTTTAGAGTAATATGAATTAAATCGAAATTGATGGTAAGCACCAATGTTAAACACTTCTAGAACTAGGGGATCTCATCTTCTCAGCTCTCTAGACTATTACTCAAACATTAAGATAAAGTTGCTTGGTTTTTCATGGTTCACTCTAAAACTGAGAAACAGCATGGAACAATCCAAACAGTTATAGCTACACTGTAATTAAAAAAACCCAACACACTTATTGTCAACAGCTACGTTGTCACTAGTTCATTGATGCTATTTTCAATTCAGCATCTTATTTTCTAAAATTTTACTGGAAAAAAAAGTGGGATTTTATTTTAAAATATGTTTAGAACAAATTACCTTATTTATTCATAGTATTAAGTGTAGAATTTAAATACACTCAAACACACTTTTCCCTCAATAAAAAATAATTTTAATCACTTTAAAATGTCAAATTCTAAAAAAAAAAAAAAAATCCTTGCTTGATTGTTATCCAATTGTTATTCCTTGCTTGATTGTGCCCTTTTGATCACTGAGCTCTCACCCTCAGAAGGTGGCTGGAAGCTGCCTCTTCACAGCTGACAGATTGACTGTTGTCTGTAGCATGTTTGTAGTGCTGTTGCTTACCCAGACTATCGTGCTGCCTTCCTGCTGCCTTCCCTTAGATCCATCTGTTAAATTAAACCAAGATGTTTTACACATATTACCATCTAGCATAGCTATCCACTGACAATGTTGAATATTCAAAACTTAATAATTAAAATTACAGCTCAGTTCTGGTTTGCACAGTGAAATCACAACCAAATCACTTCTAAACCTTATTTTATGTAAAAACCACTGGATTCTTTTCCAAATCTTGGTAGCCTAAATAAATTCAGTGTCATTTAAGAGCACTTAGACACTAAGTTTCTAACATAAGACAAAAAATTCCTTTCCTTCTATTGTAAGGAGACAGTTTAAACTCCACTTTACAGTGAAAGTAAGTGGGTGTATCCATCTCATAGTCCAGTTTTAGGCACATAAAAACCCCTGCATCGAAATACTGCTGAAGGGTAACAGAGTAGCACAGTTTAACATGGTGGTCTGTAGTCAAGATAGCAGAAGGGCCTAGAAGAATGACCAACTGACTAACTCATTAGCTTTCATTTTTCATATCAGTCACCTATGATATTTTCAAAAAACAATGACCTTATAATAAAGATGAGCCACATCCCACTCTGGAAGCGCATCAGCATCCAGTGCTGTGTTAAGCATGGACCTTCCTCCAGTGCCTTCAGAACTGAAACCTACTACTTTGAGACATCACTAAATTGTAAGTTTGGACTGTAATTCTACTAACAGAGTCTTCAAAACACCACACGTCAACTTATGCTTATAAATAAAGCTTCTATTATGTATCTTAATACTGTAATTCTACAAAGAGACAAATACTAGGTGCTTTAAAAGGACATCCCACAGCCTACTCCAGCATTGCATGGTGAGACATCCCTCCTTTACCAAATAAAGTAAGGCAAATGGAAATTTTGTTAGTCAAGAGTAAGTTAATTACCTTCATTAAGTCAAGCACAGAAAGTGCAACAGGATGCACCATAAACAATAAAACAGGTGCTGTGCTTCCTCAGTACATTTTTCAAGTGCAGCTAAGTAAGGTCTAATTCCATGAAAAACTAAATTAAGGCATCCACATTCCAGCTCTAAGAGAAAATAAAGCAGTGAGTTTTCTGATCTAGCTATGGCTTTCAAAAGTAGTAAGATACAAAATGAAATTATCCACTGACCAACAGCCTTCTGCTGCTGTAGATTTCATTGCTACGCAGACATGCCAGGGAAAAAGAGCAATATCGCCCTAACCTAGAAGGCTCAGCATCCCAGCACTCCTAAACCCCAGGGTGTTCTCAAACAGATCATTTGAATCACACCAGTGCTGGGTTTTGCTTCCAATACCCAGAAGCATCAGTACAGCTTAGAACTGATTGATGAGGTTGGAACATCTTGCAACTTCTATACTATGGTGTCTTTATTATACATTCCTCCTACATAGTCATCTCATCCTTCCAATTCCAGCGGCACATGCTATTGGCATTCTCTTAGAAATTTAGCATTTTTGGCATATTTTTCAAATATTATTTTATCACCAAGTATTCATCAGCAATAAACAGTGATACTTTGTATTCCACTACAGTCAAGGTTCCCCTCTTCATTCCAAATAGCTGTATCACCTGCTAGAATCATACAACTAGCCCTGAATTTTAAGTCTAAAAGCAAGAATTTCTGGCTCTGACAGTTAAAAAGAATATCAGTTAAATATGACCAGAGCCTGACCAAGCACAAACCTGTGAGCTGTCCCACATGTATCTGTCTGGAAGTTGGAAGGGTAATGATCAACATTTAAATAATCAATGTTAGTAGTAACTGCCCTTGTAAAAAGTATGAACATGACCATCCAGCTAGGAAAGCAAGGTATGCAATGAAGGTAAGACAGAATTTACAGCATTTAGCCCAAACTCACTATGGGACGGAGAAGCAAAATAGTAGGGTAAGAGCAGCCAGTAATCTAGCAGAAGAGAGAGGAGTTACAATAATCCTCTGATATCCAAACCAATATCAAACACACCTTTCAAATCACCCTGATTCTTTTCTGTGATATGCAAAAAAAATCTCTACTACTTAAACACTCCAGAAAATTCCTGCTCCATCCTGCAGGGTGGTGGACCCCTAAGGTTCCCACATCAGATTTCTGCCTTGTATTTAAAGGCTGCTCACCACCTCTCAACCTGTCAGGACTTCCAGGTTCTCTTGTGTAAACATCTCAAAAGGGCAAAGACCCAAAGGGGGAGAGGAAAAAGTTAAATTGGAAGCAGCTCAGTAAGTTGTTAGAAAGAAGGAATACTGAAATGATGAAATTTTCTTCACATTTCTTAAACAAAAGGCCCCATTAAGAAATCCTTGAAGCTGTGACAAATTCCACTCTCGGCACAGAATTCAGGTTTGGCTGGCTACACTACACAGGTCGGCTTTGACTCATGGAATCACTTATTGCTCTTGGAGAAAATAGAAGCTAAAATTGCTAAGCAAGGTAATTTCCAACTGCGATGATTAAAGATGTGTGTTCTAAGGTATAATGATGCAAATAGAGACTCAGAGTATGCTAACACCACATGTTACAGCCTCAGGTAACTGAGGCTTGTGCTCATTCCTCAGTGGAGAAATGCACAATGGAAATTGGAAGGGATTTTATAAACAGAACAATTACCAAAAGTACACTCCTTGTTTTCAAATGATAATAGTATGTTGAATCCTCAAAGAGCTGAACTGACAACTGAAAATGAGAAAGAAATAAAAGCCGACTACTGATAAGCCTGTCAGAAAAGGGCCTGTCAATAGGAAAGGCAAGCTGAAAATCTTGTGTGGTACACCTAGTTAGTAGTGACATTCCAGCAAAAACAAGATGAAGGCTACTGAGTTAGAGGACGTTAGAAGTGGAAGGACTGGCAATATGGAGTCTGTCTGCATCATCATTTTATCTAGGGCATACTGTCTTAGGGCAAATTGTCTCTATTTTTTCATCAGTAACATTCCATAAAGTCCATACATCCTGTTGATCAGTCTTAAAATGTCACTCAAAATACAGCTAAATAAAGAAAATGTCTTATGAGAAGCAACTCAGATGGGAACTGTGGCTCTGTTCCTGGTCCAAGATCTAATACTTTCAGTGATGCAATCTAACACCACCTGTCTTGCCCTGCCTCTCATGGATGGACCCTACACTTGACAACTTCCTACCTTCTTGAAATAGCCTACTACATACACACACACAAATATGCCTTCCAGTTCTCTTCCTGGAGGTTGCATGCTCCCTCCCGCTCCCCGGTTCAAATTATTTTAATCTTCACTATTAGGCCCAGTTTTCTAAACCTCAAATTATTTGATTACTCCTCTCCCAGGCTGTGTTCAGCTGAGCCGTATTTTCTTGGGGGATTTGCCCTAACCAGATGCAACACCAGATGCACAAGGACTTACCCATAGATAAAAAAATTATAATTCTGTATGTTTTACAGCCTATACTCATTATTTTTATCCCTCCTGATATAACATTTGTCCTTTTAGAGTGTCAGGAATTGTGGAGAATTGTCACGCAATTACTTGTTCCCTACCTGTTATTTGTGTGTTTCATTATTTCCGTTAAGCATAGAACTTAAATCTGTCCCTATTTATCTCCTCAGATTTTCTCATAATAATTTTGTGAACTTAAACTCGTGTCCTATGTACATATGGGGTCCTTTTTAGTGAATCCATTTTTTAAGCACAAAGCTCTCAATCAAGGTCATTAATGAAAAGATTGAAGTGAAGCAGAATGAGCGCAGACCCAACAGACCATGGCGGATCCACATTCAATACAACCATTTCATTCTGACAGACAATCATTAATAACCACCCATTAAGCACAGTCATCCAACAAATCTTGTTTCTACTCTACATCGGCTTCTTTCAGGCCATATTTCTTCACTTGCTTATAAGATTATCACATGAAAGAGTGCTGAAGAACTCATTGACATGAATATACTAACATTCTCTTGTCAATTCATAGGCCTTATTGTCATGTTACAGAGGAAAACTAAACTGGCAGGACTATTAACTCTTTCTAAATTCATGGTGGCTGTAATTTATGTTGTTCTTATCTCTCAGAGGCTTATATCTGCTGCAAGAATTTCTTCAAAACGTGGCTCCGTTTCCCCCCCAAACTCTCCTTTTCATTTCAGTCTCCCAGCATGTCAAACAGCAACTAGTGGTACTGAGATACCCTCTACCACCTTTTTTTTTCCCTTTAACATGTCAAAGAATTAATTTCATCAGGTCCAGCCTAATAAATAACCTACCCTTCAAGTACTATGAAGTATGCAAAAGGCTTGCCATCCATCTTACACATCCTCCATGCTTTTTATTTCCTTCTTGCACTAACTGCTGCTTACTTATACTCCTCTTCTGCTAATATTTTGAGGATATTTTCAGAGTACTTTAAGTGCATCTTATGAAATTGTGCCGCCTATCAAAAACCCAACATAACAGAGCTGTGGATATTAATGGCAGCAAGAAGCACACTGTGGTGAGTGCAGCTCAGTGGGCAGTGATGCTCCAGCGCTGCCTACAGACTGCACAGCCCTCCTGGAAACGTCAAGACAAGACCCTGGGGGAAGAAGGAAGGTGTACTTCTGAACAGCATGGCCCTTTCTAGTTCAATGTCAATATGGAGATCTGCAGTAAGATGGTAACAGGAACAGAACTAGAGCTCAGCAATCCAGACACTCAATCACATCTGCTAGGGAAGACCTATTAGTAGATCATTTGCAGCATGTTAGCATCGCTTCTGTGTCAGTTATGACTCCATCTCTGTACACCCAGAGAGGAAGACAGAGCTGGGCTGCATGGTGGGGGGAGCGTGTACTTTGTCCACATACACTGAATAGGGGATTGAAGATAAAAAACAGGATTAAGCCTGACACAGGTGATCCTGCAGATAGCCTGGCTCTCAGAAAGCACAGTGCACAAAACCAGTGACCTGTCTGCACATTCCTGTGTTGTTGCACCACTACATTAACACATTAGTTCCTGTCATTGCTCAAAATCAAAATATATAATAACAGACTGTTATTGCAGTACAGGCATATATAGCAGTTTAAGATTTAAAATAATGAAATCAAACATTTACAATAGCAACAGGAAGGAAAAAAGCTTAAAGCCATCAACAACTATTTTGCCAAGTAAGTAATCCCTAAGTTTTCTTAAGTGTATTGTAGGGTACATACCATACACCCAATTTCATTTTCACAAGAATTATACAACACTTACATAAAAGTGAAAACTGTTCATTATCTTCTGCGTACACTAAGCATACTCATAGCCTTCTAGCCCTTCCCTTTGTTGAAAGATTTCATCTTTCCATAAATAATAGAGTCCAAAAGAAGTAGAATACTGTAATACAATAGCAAATAAAAATGGTTAGGATTCAAAAGGAAAATTCATCTGACACTGTATAATTTTATGACAATATAAATAGAAAAAAAAAAATCTAGTAACATTAGAAGAAAAAGAATTAAAACATTTGTATAGCTTAAGATGGTAAATTAATACTTAGCTTTTGGGAAGTATCTGACTTTATCTAGTTAATAGAAATACTAATGTTTTTAAAGAAAAAAAGAAGTACCATTCCAGACATACCCTGCTTTGCCCACCACAGGAGGCAGCTGCTGTAACACAGATTTACCATGACTTAACCAGATACTGATGATCAGCTGAACTGCATATGCTTCTAGTCCAATCACCCCAAGAAGCAAAACAAGTGAGTATAAACCACTTAACTATATATACACACTCTAGGGAAACCTCAGTCAATATACTGACAATAGAAAATTTATATTGCAACTGCTCAGTCATTAATTTACAGTTCACTACATTTTCCTGATGAGGCAAAGTAATTTACAAGGACAAATATTCATGCTCAAACTGGTGGGTTTCTGGGGGGTTTATTTGTTTTTGTTTTGTTGGTTTTTTTTCTTTTTGCTATAGGCCCACTTTAAAAAAGATTAATGTTTTGGAAACTAGTAAGAATTGTTACAAACATTACTGTTCTTTATATTGAACCTCTGAGCAATATTGAGAACTAATATTAATCACTATTAAATAGCATTTTACTGGCCAAATTGAAGTGGCTTGGCAATCAGCATATTTTGAAAGAGACATTAAAAGACAACTGTGTTTGATTTTCTGTTACATCAAGTAGATTAATTACTACAGCTCCCATAACATAATCATTTCAACTCAGAGATCAAGAATTAAATGTGTTTAGGAAAATTCAGGTGGGAAGAAGCACATGACATTTTAGACAAGATTTGCACTAGTTTCATGTCACAGCTGTTTCCATTGACACTGATGCAGGCTCCTCACATTACCTTTAAACTTGGAAAAAACACTGGAATTCAATCCAAATACATATTTAGTTTAACAATTCTCCTAGTGAGCATAGTCTGTGTTCGCAATGCTTGTTTAGGTTTAGTTTTAGCTGCAAGCTCAGTTGCAATGCTATCTACATGGTCAGGATCTGTAACAAGAAGTAACTACTGCTGACAAATGTATGTCCAGAGAATGACTGAACTATGCAGGTGAGCTTCTGATTACAATTTAATTCCTTTCTCTTGCATGTAGATATGCACACAAGTTACATTAGCAAAATCATCTGCTAACCCCTCTAAGAGTTCATTGTAATGCAGTTTCATTATGCTACTTTGCATATCCTTCGAGAACTCTTCACCCTCAAGTAGAAGTTAAACAGATTTTAGAACTATTTCTGTAAGTAGACAGACAGTGCAAGATGTGGTTCCTCTTCTGACTGAGCTGGGGATGTGACAGCACTGGAACAACCAAAACACTCAGATTCTATTCCCAGTTTTATGCTAACACCCCCCGACAAGCCAAGCCTCCATGCCCATCCATTCTGGATATTTATGATACCTTTCCGAAGTAAATTTGTTGAAATCTCTGGCCTGAAAGACTCAAAACAGAATTCAGGTAAAAAAACAACAGGAGAAAAACATGCTGAGAATGGAGTTCACCTAAATTAATTTGAAATTTCCAACAGTAAAAGCCTGCTTACGTGACAAAGACAATAAATCCTGAGCCCCTTGCTTGTCAGAGGAAGCCTTGTTCTGGACATCCATCACAACAAGCAAGGGAGTGGTGCCATATAAAGCAGCTGATGCCAATTCCAACACATTTAAGCCTAGGTAAAGTCTACATACAATCTGGCAGGGACGGCTGGAATAGAGGCTGGGTGTAACAAATACCCAGTCAAAACTAATGCTGTAGTGGCCCAGTTCTCATTCCTCTACAGTTTTAAGTGCTGTCATCTTTTCCATAGTTATCAACCCACCAACCATTACTGTTTGAATGGATAAAACAATGAAGCAAACAAAGTTGTGTATATGCCTTTCTTCAACATTTACCAATAAACTGAGCCTTGCAGGCTGCTGTCCTTTCTATTTACTTCCCCTTTGATGGATTAAAGCTTTGGAACTTAAAAATTGGCTACTTTGAAACTGCAACATTTAAACTGATTACATTTTGTAAATTAATTATGTCCATAGCTCCCTTTAAAAAGTGCTTACATTTTACTGACTGCACACAACTTTTGCCAATGTTACGACTTCTGCAGACACAGACGTTTGTTATCCCTGCTTACTTGGGCACAGCAAGAATTAATCTAAAGCCAGAGCAGACAGTAGTCAAGCAACATACTGTCTCACTAAAAACACCTTCCACAAGCAACCTAGAAGGTAGTGCAATTGCATAGAACACAACGGGATCATTAAACACAAAAATACTCCCAGCAAGGGCAACCTCCCCTAAAAAGAGCAAAGCTGCAAACACTTTGCATGAAAGTGCTAAAAAATGTGTGCATGTCAAGGACTGTAGACCACATGGGCACATAAAATTAACGGATACAATATGCACAATTCCATGGTGCTTCTACAGCTTGACTCTCATATGTAATTCCTGCCATAACATCCCTAAAATATTAAGGTAGGACCACAAAAGATACAACAAAAGACGACAAGAAGAGTAGATAGTTAGGAAGGGAAGAAAGGGACTGCAACAGAGGTCTTTATAGCACAAGTGATTATGCATTATTTCACAATAATGGACAGCAATGAAATGATGAGGTAACAGGTTGAAAAACAAATATAGAGACATAAAATTACTATAAATCACAAATTGTGTAATTCCCCATCACAGAATGTTGTGTGTATTAAAATACAATGTGGTTCAAAAGACTAGACTTATTAAACAGAGGACAGGTCAATAGGAGGCAGTTAGAGATTGTTATCTAGATCCAGTTCAGGACACCCCTAAACTACTGACAGTTGGAAAGATAAAAACAAACAAGGGAAAACATCTCAGAAATGCCTTGTTTTTTCATCATCTTTCCCTATGTATTTTCTTTAGGTGACAGCTGACACTGCTGAACGAATAGAAATGATGTAACACTAGCCAAAAACCCTTCCTAAAAAAAACAAAGCCAAACCGAATACTCATATTAAAAAAAAACCAAAACAAAACAAAGCAACCAAACCCCACAACAAACAAAAAGACAATATAACAAAAAAAACCAACACTGAACAAATAAAAAGCCATAAAGAAGACAACGCATTACTGACTGCTGGTGACAGAGTCCACCTGAAGAACAAATTTTAAATGAGACAACCAGAGAGAAGCATCAAGCAAAGTTCCTTCTTCATTAACCATTCTCCCCATCATCAACTACCCGTCTGCCAACACAGAAAGACAATAAAGGAGCTATGATATTAAGTCCAAGTACCCGAACTCTGGTAGCAACAGGCATAAGCCTAAACTAAAAGAATGACCACTTACAACGCTACCATAAAATTGAGGGCATGGAACAGGAGAGAAACCCATAAAGCTGAAAAAATGTGGTTTTGGGGAACAACCAATGAAAATAAGGGGGTAGCCAAAGTTAAAAGATTCAACAGTGTAAAATACATGAGCTGGAGGAGAATGTCAAACAGAGCACCCCCTTTCCAATTGCCATCAGAATAAGAAATCGGGCTAAGCAGATTCTCGGTCTAACTGAGCTTGGTAGCTCTCACATTTTTCACTGAGATGGCCAGGAAGACAAAGTAATGAGCAAATTCAATATTAAGGCTCACAGATGTTTGTAGCCAAAACACCAGACTCAAGTTCTTCTATATTTTCCTCTGTAATTTTATTTCATTATTTTCCAATTACATAATAGAAAATGTTGCTTTTTATTAGTAAACCTTGCAAATTTACACCATTTTGAACACACCTTCTAATACTTTGCCTAGAAATTCTACCTGATTATCTTTTCTACTAGGCAGCATTATATTTCTCATCAAGGCATAACTAAATATGCAGTCAAGTAACATATAAAACCTATGTTATACATAACACAAAGCTTTCAATGCTGGCATTCTGGCTGCATCCAGAAAACTAAAGTTACCATCAAACACATTTTCCTGTTACTTCATTTAATGGGAATAAAAGACTCCTGCATAAGAAAACAAGACGGATTTCAGCTGTAAAATGTCTGATTTTCCAGTCCTGGTTTGCTGCCTGAAGCAGCAACAGCCACCAAAGTCACAGAAATTACCTTCTGGGAGAAACCTGTCTGCAAGAGAAAGATTACTCTGGTTGCACAAACAGAAGAACAGACATTAAAAGACGACAAAAGCTGCTCTATATTACCTTTTTTTAAAATTCCAAATAATTTCTGTGCAGTACCGGTATGCACTGATAAAATCAGTGCAACAGAGGAAAAATTTCCCTAATGACTAAAGAATTTCAAAGCAATTTTGCCTTCAAAGTACACAAAAAAAAATACAAGTATTTCCTCCAGGAAGATACGTTTCTTTATAAAAATGTCAAATGGATTTTTGGCAGTGATACAGTTTTCTTATTCCAACTTTCGATTTTCAAAACCATTTTTTCAAAAATCTCAATTTGCCAGCAGGGCAAGATGATAAACAAGTTGTGACATTAAGTCCAAGTAAGCTTAGAGAAAGGCACTGGATTTAGTATTGCATTTCCCAAGGAACAAGCAGATGACAGGCAAACACATGCACATGCTTCCCCTTCTGCCCCCAAAGTCAGAAATCAAGACATTTAAGCGAATGCTATTGAGGTAGAAGAATGGCATTTTCCCTCTCAAGTCATTTGGATAATTACAGCCTGCAAATAGTGCTGAACACGTGAGGAACTATTAACTAATTAGATTTTACAGGTGTCTCTGCTTTTGTAAAGCCCAGACAGAGAAAAAAAAAAATGGATGCATGCACCTGTTTGACCATTAACTAACTTCTCCAGGAAGCTCCCACTCATATAGAAAATTACATGTGTTCATGTTTCAAAAGCCAGAATTCAAGTGATTGGTTTTGTCCAGACTGCTAGGTGTAGTGCTCCATTATTACTATGTTTTTACAAGATCAATAATAAAATCTTCTGTGAAAGCTGATTGGACAACCACAAAGAATGGTTTTCCAGAAGTGCCTGGACAGAAGATAAACCGCCCATAGAGTACTGGAAAGTCCTACATATCAGCTACGGTTGGCAAACATACTTTTTGTTCCAATAGTACACTGTACTATTTCTTTTCCTTCTGAGGAAGCAAACTGCTTCTGAGATAAAGAATTAAGGACAACACTATTAAAAGACAGAACTAGCACCAAAGAGCATTCACGCTGTCCTGTACTAGGGCTCCTATGGATGAGAAGGTAAAAATCCCACCTTTCATTAAAAGGTTTATCACCCTCCTGAAGATCAAGAGTTTTTCCACAACCTCTTTAAAGCAGCCCAGAGTTTGCCTTCACCAGTCCTTAACAGACTCAAAATCATCATCACTGCTTCTCAGTGATGTGATAATACTATCAGCCAATGGAAAATCCTTTGGTAAGCAATTAAAGCAACTTCTTCCCACTCTGACCAAGAAAAACAAACAAATACACACATTTAAAACCCCACACTAACCAAACAGATGAATACTCATAAGAAGGGTTGGGTGGGGAGACCATTTAATTGACACTACTTTCCTCTGTATTTGGTAGTTGTTGTGGGTTTTGGTTGGTTGGTTTTCTTAAGAACAAACAACATTGGCAGAATTAAAACTGCACGACTACACACCTAAACAATGGGAATGCGCAGAGAAAGGAAAATTCAAACATTATGTGCTAAAATTCTATTTATTGCTTACAGTCACCATGGGAGAGAATAGATTGTGGGGGAAAGTGAGGGGCAAGCTATTTCTTAAACCGTTTTTCAGTTGTTACTAACTGTGTGCAGTCCAAATCAAGCAGCTGGATCTCGCTTCAGCATTCACACTAGAAAAGCATTGCCAGAACCCACCTCCTATCACAGTAACTGGGCGAACTGGAGCAGCCATGCAGAACACCACTGCAGCAGCACCCATGGCTCTGCTGCGTCATTCAGGCCCTGAACCTGCAGCACTCCTTAAAAACACATAAAATCAACTATTTGATCTTCCTCCAACACCAATGGGTAACACTGAAATGTAAAATAGGAATTTAAACAAAACTGACCTCAGTTATGTCTAGGACCACTTGCATCAAGAAAATAGTACTACTAGATAGAGGAATAAGTTTTCTTCCTCCCCCTGTAACTGTAAGCAGGTACTCTCCATGAAGTTAACTCTACTACAGAGGCATAAATTACAGCAGTTTCTATAATTTTTTCTTTCTCGTGACATTATTCCGAGGACAAAAGCAGGGGTTTTTTATAAAGTCTCAAAAAAATAGATTCTCCTGAAGACATTCTTCAGGAATCTTCAGGATACCTTTATTTATTTATTAATTTTAATACAAATGCATCTTTTTTTCCTTCCAAAAGGCTGAAAAGTAACTGACAACCCTACTCTTTTAAAAATACTTACGCAGTTCAGTCTGCTTAACAACTGATTGCAATTAAACAAAATTTACTTTTGTCCTCTTTCTGTCTTTGATTATATCAGTAATTAAAATAAAATCATAAAATAAGGAACAGCAAGAAAAAAACCAACCACACCAAAAAAGTTTAGCTGAATCAATAAGCTCAGCAACAGGAATGTTATACAGTGTCTTGATGACTTTCTACTTAAAAGCCATGATAAACTCATCTGGTAGGTCTGAAAATTTATCTCAGTTTTATTACGAGGAAGAGTGTGCTGGCTCCCTTGCTTTAATTTTTCTCCCACACCTTACTTCTGTTACACTATATCCTACCAACAGCAAGCCCTTCTTCTGAATATTTGTTATATGTGTCAGAATCCGATTTCTTGTACAAAAATTAATGTTTGCTTAGTCAAGTTCCTCCACAATTTATTAAAATTTAGATCATAGAATTTCATAGTTTGGTTAAGTCCTCTTAGGAAAATAGCTTCATCTGCACTAAGTGTTCACAAAAGTATTATTCAAAGCAGCAGTTAATTTGTCCACAGCCTCAGCGGCTTCTCGGGACAGCCAGACACCAATTTCTCTGGACTCCTTTTCTTCCTGAGCTGGTACCTCTAATTCTTCAGTCTCATGTGATGCCATTCTTACTGAAGGAATTTACTGAGCACTCCAAATGCAAGTGCTCATGCAGTTAAGAACAAAGCAAGCTGAAGAAGATGAGCGTGATCAACAAGTAAATCAGAATCACAGAATAACTAAGGCTCAAAAGGACTCCAGAGGATGTCTCTAGTCTAACCTCAAGCTCAAAGCATGACCAAGAGGTCAGACCAGGTTCCTCGGGGCTTTATCCAATTCGGTCATAAAATCCTCTAAGGATGGAGACTGTACATTCTCTCATTCAAATGCAAGACTGTCCTAATGGAGAAAATTCTTCCCTACAAACAGCTTCTTGTTTTCATTTACATCCATAAATCCATAACATACTTCATGTGCTTCCTGATTAAAGTTTCTACTGCTTATACACAAGTGACTTTCACAAACTAAATGAGGACATTAGTGTGACTGGGTAAGTGAGGACATTATTATGTCCTATATAAAACTGAAACCTATTGGCACTCCCATACCAACTCAATAGGCCAGCATCTCACCGAAACAGGGAAAATTTAGTACGTACAAAAGCAGTAAATTGTCATGGAAAATTCTGAGACTTCACCTCAAGAACAGCATTTCCACTGTTTTATTGAAGTAATTATCAAAATCTGATTGTATTTAATACTCAAGGCTATTCACAATTAAAGACAAGATGAATATCATAATTCACTGACATTGTTGGATAAGGATATGGGCCCAGCATTTAACATTCACGTCATTACCTGAATTCTAGACCAGCTGGAATAATAAGAGGAAGGTAACCCCAGAACAATTGGGAACATTGGTACACTTTTTTTAATTTTTTTTATTATTGATACCATCAAAATAAACTGGGAAGGTAGAGACATTAGGAAAGAAGCACTACACTACAGCTAGCATAACTATTTTCAGACCTGTCAGAGACAGATAAATTTGAAGTAAAGCAATACTAAAACAAGCTAGTATTTAATGTTTTCTGCTGTGAAAATCCAATTTAAAAAAAATCCAAAAATGTTTAAAGAGTTTAGAAGGAATTAAAAATATTATTTTAGGCTTTGGATTCTTGTTCAAACAATTCTACACTTTTTAAAAAAAAATTATTTACTATGCATACATGAGATAAAGTATCTCAAAGGTTAACATTTATTGATAAATGACATAATCCTAACTCCTGAACAAACAGTAAATACACTTCTTATCAGAGGAAAAAAGAGATTTAATTTTGTAATTGATACTTGAAATATTATTTTTCACAGCACAATTAAGCAATTCAATCATCCATGACACTGCAACAGTCACACATTTTCCACATCTTTGCTCCCAAAACCTCAAGTATTCCTTTTCAGAGTAATCCTGAGAAATAAAATCTTGACAGCACTGCTTCATCTGCCTACAAACATTCCAGGAGGAGCTACACAGTCAGAAAAAGCAAACTACAACTTTGAAATGTCACTCTTTATCCTTAAGCCTGAGAGGCTCTCTGTTCCAGTCAAGATGACAAGACTCTGCCATCCTCTCTATGTGAACACTGATGGTTTCTACCAAAGCAAGAATGGCGTACAGTGGAATTGCCCAGGTACCTTTCCAGGCTGCAGCTGCGATACCAGACAAAGAGGCAGAGGAAAACCCATCACAAGCAAAAATCAAACAGTGAAAAACACAATGAAGAAGTGTGCAAGATCTTAATTTATGTGATAATTTTACAGCTGAATATGACTGCTGTAATTAATAACAACAGTAAATGGACTGATTGAAGAAATATATTACTAAGTGAATTAAGCTACCTTCCTATCTCTCCCCAAAAGGAAAAGCCCTTTAAGAAAATACATTTGCACAACAGAAGGTATTTCTTCTCAAAAAAAAGGCTATGTCCATATCAAACCTGCAGTCTTAGTCCCAGCTTTCCAAAAGAAGACGATCATACAAATACCTTTTTCCTAACAGGAAAGTCAGATTCTCTCCAGTTGGCCAGCTTTGAGAATTTAAACAAATTAGAAGCACCTTAAAACCAGCACTTTCAGTGAAAACTCATTTCAATGCTCATCCTGCAGCACTGCCAAGCTCACACTGCAGCATTCTTTTGTGGTTCTCTTAGAGAAAAATAAATCAATCTATATTTAAAATCTATCAAGCATCCATAATCAAAGGATCCTAAAGTTTTTGTTGGCAACTCCTTTTTTAAACATACTTCAAAAGTATTTATATAAACTCCCAAGATATCATCTACTACAATATAAACACAGCATAGATTTGTTGTGCATAACAATGTCCATAACAAAATCACAGAGAATGCTAATCACAAGTTTTATGAAGCTTTGCAGTCTATTTATTAGCATGCCTCAGGTACAGAATAATGGAAAAGTTTTAAGGAATGGGCAGAGTATAATCAACACTTTTTTTTTTCCTTTTTTTTATTTTTCCCTCCCTTTCACCCACTGTGACCTATTTTCTTCAGTAACAGGCAGACCTAGTGAGGACATCAACCTGCTTCATCTCACAGTACAGCTCATGTACTGATGTGCCGAGATGCATTAGCTGTTGTTTATTGATCCATTTGTACATTCATTCTACTGGGAGTATCAGCTGAAGGATCCAAAAGTCTTTTGCTATCATCTGCTTTGTGACACACTTTGCTGATTAACTACTTCCCAGAATATATTTATTTTAACATTTTGTGGAAATACTTACAGAAAATTCCTCCTCTTCAAATAGTCTCCCACGTCTCAATCACTCTTACATATTTTTAGTCCATTCATTATTTCCAAAAATCAAAATGGAATAAATCACATACCAATTTACTTTAATAAAAACATAAGAATAACATGTATCTATCTATTACAAATAACAATTTACATGTTACTAAGTATTAGAAATGAACAAGCCAACTGGTCTTCACTGGGGGCGGGGGGGTGGGGAGCAGCTATTTTCCCCTTCTCACATGCAGACTGCTCCGCTGCCCTGCATACAGCACGTACTTCTGTGGAAGTTCTGCTGAGCCACACCACCGTAAGAAAGAATTCCACTAGGATGTGATCATTATGTATTACAGTTCATCCTACCCACTTCGGCCTTAAGCATTAGTAACCTTTGAACCAGCAATTACTTACTGCTTATTTGCAATGTATACGTACTGATAAAAACCCGCCTCTGTGCCAACAAGTGTTTATACCATTCTGTAATGGTATAAAAATTAGATGTCTACCATAAACTCACACTCACTGTTCCAACTGAAACAGGATGGGATAGCAGCTGAGCTCTAACTGTCTGAAGTTTTTGAGCTGTGAAAGATGACAGAGCAAAGTATTTCCAAAAGCCAGGCTTCTAGCCTTCATATTCAAGGACTGAAAGCTTCACCAAATCCACACATCAACAATTATGGGGGAAGGTAACAAGCCAGGGCCTATTGCAAAATAATCAAGATCATCATGGTTCATGTCCTGTCACACTCTTACAGCCAACCCAGTTCAGTGAGGTGTTATCTGCAACATCAAATGGCATCATTTCAGGCTTGGAGAGCTGTTCAAAACAAGAAAACTTTCACAACTTAGGAGTTTCAAAAACCCTATTTCTCCAATTCTCAGAAAAAAAACCCACAAGGATTCAGACATTTTCCTTTTAATGACAGAACACATGGAAAATGAGTGCAGTGCAATCAAAGGAGTGGGAAAAAAAACCAAAACAGATATGGATCACATCCTGTATACCAGAAATGCTATGCAAAAAAACCAGAAAGATACTGCTCTAAGTGGGATATCTAACTGAAAAAGGGGGAGAAAACAAATAGGACTAAAGATACATCAGACAGTATGATCATTAGCCTTATTTCATTAGTAACTAGGCAGCAAATCATTTTTGTTGCCCACAGAAGCATGTGACCAAAACCAGTTTTCTTCCAAGACCTTCTCAATCAGTTGGCCAATTTCCAACATTTTAAAATGAATTTAAAAAAAAAATACATCAATAATCTCAAAAATAATTATGTTCTTATAGACTACATGAAAATTGATGGTCAGGCAGAGTTTAAAAGACCCAGTTTGCACTTTTACTGAGGGGGAAGTAAGAAAATTCACTTCTTATATATTTGATTGGACAGGATGTCAGTCAGTACAGACTATCCACAACACTGTCCATTGCTATGGAGAACAAAATTAAAACCTGGAGCAGAAGGGATAGGAAGATAAAAAGACAATCCAGATAAATACAAATGTAAATTTTATTACTTCTGCAGCTCACAGAAACTATGACCTGCAGACAGTAACTTGTAGCCTTAAAAACTTGAGAATAACTTGGACAAGTATTTCCATTTCTTGACCTCCTCCTGTTAAGTACATTGCCTAGAAACCTCTTACCTCAGAATGAATAGAAAAATGGATTACACACTTCTCTCTGCATATTTCAAATATTGTGCTGAATCTACTTTATGAAATCCATGGAAATAATTTTCTATTGTGCTTTTTACAGCATTGACCACAGTGAAGATACTCAAAGAAAAACAAACATACCAGATGTGTAATAATGAGAACAGACTTTTGAAAAGGCTTCCATAGCTAATACAAACCTGGATACAACATACAGAAGTGACGGTGGGATGACTCGGCTCCTAATGATATTTCATTCAAGTTTGTTTTCTTAGAAGCAGCCTGAGGTTATTAATAACTCCCAGTACGCTACTTAGAACTCTGGATTCATTTTCTTGTTAATGGTATCAATAGATTCTTCTTTAATGGTTTTAAGATAATGCTGGGTTTTGCCATATGGTTGGATTTGTATGAGGTTTTCTCATGAAAAGACAGAGTGTGTAAGAAATGTTGCTATATTTAACTTCATCATCCTCACACGCAGAGCAGACAATAGGAATGGACACTGCTCTAGTATTAACAAGTGCAAATGATGCTCAATATTTACTACATGTTCTGTTTAAAAGGACTACAGGGACTTTAAACAAGAGAACATATGGATAGATCAGAGGATTGGTAATGCAATACTGAGCTTTTCACCTCTAGGTCATTGGTTCAAATCTAAAGGGGTCGGTAATGAAGGCAAGATTATCATCTGACAGCTCTGGCCTTTGCAAATTGATTTGTCAGGCTCAGACCAGTTCTTATCAAACTCAAAATTCATCATTACACTTGGCATTCCTGAAAACAAATTCACCCCAGCAAAGTAACAAAGAATTGAACACAGACAGAAGTAATCTCTTCCTTCTTGGGCACCATCTCCAAATGAGGACCTAGGGAGAGTGCCAGAGCAACAGTGAAAATTACACCGCTAGTAGCACAGAGCATCAGTCTGTGGATAAAGATTAGTTCTGCCTCTCAGGATACCCAATTATAATTACCTCTGTACCACTACAAAGCTTTCAGGGCTTTTATTAAGAAAGAAAGGAGACGAGAAAGAAGAGACACCAATATGCAGGCTTTAAAACTGAAATTTCAAATTTCACAGTGCTGCTTAAAGACTTCTTTGGATATCTTGCTCAAAGATGCATTTCATAAGGCTGGATGTTTTGAAGAAAATGGTCACAGTGTTCTAGAAAAGGAATATAAAATTTAATATCCATTTTGGTACAATGTATTTGTAGTCAAAGTTTTTAAACAACACTTACAGTAGCAACACTTGATTTACCAGTTACTATGACTGATACTAGAGAAGCTGTGCTTTTACAGCATTTCCTCATAAATATGTAAGACAGAAAACTGTATGGGTCAGTCCATATCTGCACATAACATTCCACATGCTTTCATAATTGGAACAAAAGTTGTTTTAAGCCTCAGAACCTATGTGTAGGCTAAACCTAAGTCTAGCCTCTTCCTTTGCCTCTTGTTTGGCAACAAACACGGAAAACGCTCTGCAGGTACCACAGTTCTCCATTTTACAAGTGGTAACTGCTAGAAGTCAATACAGCTACCAAGTTTTAACACAGCACCTTTAAAATTACCTTCAATTCACATATTTATGTCAATAGACAACAAAATCAACTGGAAGTTTTACATTCTATGAACATGAAACATTACCTCTAACATTTAATAGTACAATAGAATACACACAGCTCACAAACATTCCAATGTGTGGAAACAATGTTTCTTGTTTTTTACTAAGGGGTTGATAACATACCAACTTTTTCCTTCCTTTTCAAACAATTCCAGATGCATAACACTTACTGTAATTTTAGGAAGGCCACAATAGGTTAACTTCCCAACAGACAAACTGCACATAAGTTGAGCAAGCTGAATGACTGAGTTGGGATGTAGTCTATCGCCATAAAATCAGAGTAGCACAGCCAAGTCACACCCTAGTTTGGCAAAACTAGTCTTGTGTCCCATGCACAATGGTTGGCGAGATCCATCCCAACCTATTAACTTTCTTAACTTTTATTTAACAATACAGTAAGTGATGCATCGGAGAGAAAAGAAAGAATAAACTGCTGCTAAACTCATGTACCAAGAGACACGGTAAGAGACCCGTATATTTTGTCACTTTCCTTAGAAAGTGTCCAGGCTGCAGCTGGGACACGGTTCCTCCTGGCACTCTCACAGTGTGTGTAAACCTAGGAAAGGGGGTTGCCTACAGATGAACGCAAAAATCTTAAAAAGACTACAGATTGACTATTACTGGACTCCACTTAACAGGAACAATAGACAGATCCATGCAAGGCAATTGAAATTCTTTGACAGTCAGCAACAAGATTTCTTGCTGCTCCTCTCTGCCATCAAAAACTATGTATCTGTGCTAGGGAACAACCTTCAGTGAGGACTTTGGAATAGTGAGTGCAGCCACTACTGATAGAAAAGAAAGAAAGAAGACAAAGTTTATCTAAAGGCAAGAAATGGAGTATTTCTGAGAACAAATTAAACTGAAAAAATGTGCCTGGAACATATGATAGGAAACCGAAGGATGTGTAAGGGATTTAAATTTCAAAAGGTTGTATGAGAAAAATCAAAAGACAAGTAAGTTTTGCAGGTGCCAATAGGCACATTTAAAAAACTTACACTTTTATTGGTTCTGAACCAATGTTAGCAGATTTAAAAAAAAAACAGCTATGACTTTTTATTATTCTTTCATCCTCCTACCTCAGTTTCATTTTTCTATCACCTGCTGCATTGTGCATAGTTGTACCAAAAGTTATCTGTGACAGCAGAAACTATTCTTTATATAGATATGTTTATAGAGCACTCAAACACAATGGAGACTGAAATCTGATTAGTGTGAATAGAACCTACTAGAACTACAACAACGTGGTACCTAAAAGCTTTGCCACTAGTTTTTCATCTCTAGATAACAAGGTTTTTGAAGCTCTGTGAACTGGGAAATAAACACACTTTCTCTTCTATGTACTCTCCATGAAAATTCACATAAGAAGGCTTAATGCCTAATAACATCACCAGAACTGGATAAAGGATTTAAATTCCCATTATCTTTTTAATGAATTTGTGACTACAGTCTCAAAACAGACTGTTAACACAGAACAGAGAGAAAAACTGACATAATTTTTACCTGCAATGACTGAAAGTAATGAAGTGAAATGCTTTTACAGCTGTCACTAGCATAAAGAAAGCAGAGTTTCTAAATTCTCTGGTGTAACTACGTAATTTTGTCTGTCCTGGCCAAATCAAGCATAACCTTACCCCTCACACCACTCCAAGAACACTGTGGCAAAAGGCTTCTTGGCTGGCATCGTGCAGGTGAGAAAGAAAAAAAAAAAAAGCTCCTATTTAATTCAGTCTGAATGACATGCAGTACATCTTGATTAGATATACTCTTCGTTAGGTGCTGGAATAGAATTTAAAGACTATCCTGTCTAGTGAAATTATCATTATTTCCATCACTTCCTAAATGAGAACAGATTTCAACAGACTCATTTTTTTTTTAGCCCATAATACATTTTTGGTAATTACTTTTAAAAGCTGTCATGTTCAAGTTATGTATTAGCTCATCAGTTTAGTTCTCAGAACAGCAGTACTTACTTTTGCTCTGGAACAAGTGCAAGACTATCTATGTTGCTGTTGTTTGCCAAAACTGCTATTCAATGTCAAGCAAATATGCAGTGCAAACCCTTTCAGTCCTAGATTCTCAGGTCTGGAGAGTAACAAAAGCATAGAAAGGTTTGTTTTCAGCACATACATCTTTCTTTCAGACTGCATGAGAAATTACCCATTTCACATGCACATTTTTTTCCATGATTATAAGACTCAGAATTTGTTCTGAAAAGCTCTTTGAATTCTTTTCACACTCATGATCAGCCACTACAATACCAACAACAACTTCACTCAGCTGAAAGACCAAAAAGCCTTTATGTCTGCAACTTTCTGAAAGCAGAAGGTGTATATTGTTATAGTTCTATTTAGGGCTGTAATCCTCTCGAAGCCTCACTCATAATCCTCCTACTGAATGAAGAGTTTCAACAGAAATCAGATCCTGGAGAAGCAAACAGCTTCTGCGTACATAGTTTTGCATAGTAAATGCAATACCATAACTGAGGAGCTGCTTCCAGCCAACAGCTTCTACGCAAGTTTAACTTTCCAGGGCAGCCGATTACGCCCGAGTGATTAACCAAAACAGTGCAATGCCAGCGATATTAATTTCAAAGATCCCTGCCGATAAAAGACCTTTTTAGCCCCCGGTATCCCTTTCCCCTCGTACCTGCCACTCGTCTCCCGCCTCAAGCTGCCCAGCTGCAGGCGGGCGGCGGGGCCGCCCGCGCACCGCCACACCGGAGGTCAGGCCCCGGCCGAGCCTCCGCACGGAAACCCCGCCGGCCGCCGCGGACCCCCGGCCGGGCTGCCCGGCTGGCTGCCCGCAACCGGCCGCGGCCAGGCCATGCGGGCAGACGGGGCTGCGCCGCTTCACAAATCGGG
>JANHFX010024103.1:0-12993 GCA_027560015.1 Chloroceryle amazona | reverse complement strand
TGGGTTTTTGGAGAGAGCCAGGAAACGCGCAACAGGATCGGGCGGGACGCACGAAGGTTTGAACTATTTTTAATGTACTTCGCGTATTATGAGTTTGGGGGGGGGGGTTTCGCCTCCTGCATCTTCGTGGGCACGTGCCCTCGTGGAACTCGGCCATCGTCTTTCCCACGCGGCTGCCGTGGGGAGGCTTTGAGGCAAGCGCATGTGGTAGTCCTGGAGACATCGGTCCTGGAAGGCAGCAGCGCCGGCAATGACAGCGGTTGGCGCTAATCCTCCGGTGCAATAGCGGCTGCTCTGTGCTTAGCAGGCTCGGCCTAGGCAGGAGATGAAATAATACGGATCAGCTGGATCGATGCGTTCGGGTTTCTGAATTGTCTGGAGTCCTTAAGGTGTGTCTCTATCTCTCCTAGGCGTGCGAAAGCTTTTTAGGGCTCCTTGTAAGCTGAGGCTGGCATTTCTGCATTGTTTGTCAGCTGCTGGGAGTCCCACGAGTCCTTGAGTACAACACCTAAGGACTGAATGCAGATTGATTTTTGGTCCCGGTGTAGCAAAAGCTTCAGCATTCGTCTTATGTATGAAATCAAGAATGTAGTCTAGTGTTTAACCAGCTTCTGAAAACAGTTCTCTGTCTTCATTTTCTTAAGCTGTAATGTAATAAGCCATATGATTGCTTCTTAAAATACTACTTTTGCATAGTTTCCACACAACAGTATCTGCAGTAGCAACTGGAGGAGAAATCAACTGTTGATTTCTTTGTTCCATGTGTTCTTGTCCCCTCTGGGTGAGATCATGGCTAACCTCTGAGAGGTACAGTTGAAATAATGATACACAGCACCTTGAGAAGTGATCTGTTGCCAGTGTCAGGTCTGGCTGACTGTTGTAAACAATGGTACAGCTTCATAGTTTGGAACGTGCTGTGAGAGCATCTTGTATAACATTTAAAGGTAATGTGCTTCTTTGTTTAGCTGGGGGGGAAAGAAACACGATAATATGGAAAATGTTTCTAAGGAAAAAATATTGTTGTGCTCAAACATAATGTGTAAGTTTAAAATATTCTAAAGGTTTGAAATTCTTGTTGAAACTTTATTCTTTTGCTCTTCCCCAGGAGCCAAAAATCAAGAATGGTTCTACTGTATTAAGAAAAAGTCAATCTTGTTTCAGTGGTTAATGCAAACACGTGCTTGGCAGAGGCTTGGAGGACAGTTTGGTCTTGCATTTGACTGCCTTGTAGGTCATGTGCTTCTGCTTTCCTCTGAGAATGTGCAGTAGGTACAACTACATCTCAGTTACCTGCATCTGGTGGATTGAACTAGGGCAGATTGCTCTCTGACAAATACAGAGTCAGTTTAGTCTTGTGTCTATCAGTCTTTGTAGCTCAGGCTTGCACCATGGCTTTGCTTGGCTCGTAGCAGTAAGCAAAAAGTTACCTGGTGTTCCCACTACTGAGCAGTAGCATTCAGATCAAACTTTTTTTTTAGACTTCTTACTTCAGGTGCCCAGAATGTCTTGAAATGTGTTCTTACTCATTTTTGGTATTAAACTGGTGAAGCGGGAATGACTGTTTCGTGCATACCAAATTAATCTAGCTGAAGTGGATGCTCGTTGAGAATAGTGTAATTTCTCAAAAAAACCCAACCCAAATCACCCTGAATTAGCAAAGTGTTGTCTGCCTTAATACATCAAAGCACATTGGTGCCTAACTTGTAAGAGAAAATGCTGGCTTTTGTACTTACCTTGCTGAGTTTCCCACAGAGCCACTACCACATTTTGCAGCTTCTTTTAAGGAATGTTTGTACAAGGTCAAGGGATGATCTCACCTCGTTTCTTGTCTGTTTGATGCTGGTCCTAAGTTTGTGCATAGGGAATGCTGTTGCAAGGTGGGGACAGACGTGATGCTCGTAGTGGATTGGTGCCTGGACCAGTATGATGGGCAAACATCCACTCTCTGGGGGTAGAGTTGTGTAGCTAAGGTAGATCATATGAAGAACCACTGCCTCCTGAACCTGTGAGCTCTCTTTGTTTGTGAAGAGAGCTGTGGGGGGTAGGAAGAGGAAGCAAGTCAGTCCTTATTCCCCTTCATCAACCAAGAGGGTGCTTTAGGCCTTGTATTATCTCCTGGTGTTTCTTTTCACCCTACTTTGTTATTCTTCTGATCATCCTTGCTGTTTAATACAGGAAATCACAGTGGGTATAAAGCAATACATAGGCTTTTTGGGCATATCTCAAACCTCAAAGCAGATGGATTAAATTTGTTCAATTCTCTTATTTTTGAAGTGTGGTTTAAAAATGATTAATCTGCTTAAAGGTAAGTCAGCAATTGGAAACTTTTTAGTGACAAATCAAAGTTGTTTTTGCGACAGTAATGTATTTGTTAGTATTTTAGTGTAGCAGTAATGATGGTAATTATGCTGTGTACTTTTTCATAAACATTGTATTTTGTAAGAGCTGTCACTGCTTGTTACAGACCCTATTTCAGTCCTTCCCTAGATGAACAGCTGTCTTTTTGTCATGGCTATTTCTTGGGTCTCTTAATACCCAATGGCTTTGTAACTTCATGGCAGTGCAAGTGTTACTTCCCAACACAGAGTGTACTGCTGCAAGTAAATAACACATTTAAAATGGAGGGTCCACTTTAATAATTTACCTGATTCCTTTTATTTCAGAGTTTTCTTGGAGGCCTTTTTGCTCCTGTTTGTGAGATCGATGTTATTCTTAATGATGCTGAAACACGAAAAACAGCAGAAATCAAAACAGAAGATGGTAAAGTAGAAAAGCATTTTCTCTTCTATGATGGAGAATCTGTTTCAGGAAAGGTAATTTTTTTTTTTAAGCTACTTAGTTACTGATTCTGTCAAGTAGATGCATATGGGAAGGTAAATGAAAAACTGATAAAAGCAAGAGCTGCAATTTTGGCTTGTGTTGTTATTCAAAGAGGAAACTGTTTTCTTCCATGTGGTCTCTTTAACTGTAGTCTTTCAGGAAACTGATAAAATGGAACGTTTTGTGTAGTAGCTACTTATTTGTTTGTGGTCATCTTGTATTTAGGAATACATTTCTTGTGCAGCCATGTATGATCCTATTGTTGCTTCTGACAAGAAGACTGTTCCAAACCAGATCCCCCTGATTCCCCTTCCCGTTGATCTCAAAAATTCACAACCCAACACGTGTTAACATTAATTTTGGACTGGTGCAGCCAACCTGCTTTGCATTCCCTGAAGATAAACCTTCTGTTTCATGCCCTGAAGTGGTTTCTGGAATTGCATCAGAGGAGGAACGTATGAAGTTCATCTGGCTGCTCAGTCAATAAGAGTTTTCCATGTTGGGGAGGGGGGAGCTGAGATTGCCATAAGGTTTGCTTGGCTTCCTGTATTGCACCTTGGAACTCCTTGCCCTCACTAGTTTTACTGAAGCCATTCTCACTCTCTGAATATTTATGATTCACTTTTTCTCCAAAAACTTGAGATGGCTATTGGGTTCTGAGATGGACTTCTAAAAACCTGTTTTGATCTTGACTGGCCTATTGTCGCTGGGCATCTTCCTCCTGCTTTTAAGATGCCTTTCCATGCTGAGTTCTTGTTCTCTAGAAAGGTCCTTTCAGTGATGTGGAACTCCCACAAGATGGCCTTCAAACTCAGGGAACTGAGGGAAGGAACTTTCATATGTTCTCTGGCCTGTGTGCTTCTTGCTTATATCAGCGATGCCTGAGAGGTGCCCAGTGTGTTTTGGCTAATACACAGTGGAATGAGGTGGGCTGGAAGACCAGAATTTTATTGGACAACTTCCTTCTACACCTCTCCCCCTTTTAACCACAGAAATAGATTATTCAGGTGGCTTACTTCCTGCTCAGATATGAAAGATGTACTGGATTTTAAGGTATGGGAATATCTCTGGTCATCATACCTCTTAAGAAAGTATTATACATGCTTATTATTTATGTGTTTACATAGCAAATAATCTTATGGAGTCTTTACTTGTGAGGTGAGGGACTGTGTGAGAGTCAAAATCATAATTAAGGTCTTGATAGTAGGTTTCCTTATCTGTTAGTTTTCACTGACTCCTCTAACACCAATACTTAAGTCTCTTCCTCAGCAGATAGCTAAGTTTGCTTGACTTGAAAGAAATTCATCTCATGGCAGTTCTTTTTTTGGACTTCCAAATGTGACTGTCAGCAGATGCTTTGAAGCTCTCTGCCCTCGGAGATGGCAAGAGGGTCGTGACTGGCTTATGTGAACTCTGCTTAAGAGCTCTGACTTGGATTCTTAATTTTGCAACTTGAAAGTTTCAGACTTAGTTATATAATTCAGTCTTGCAGATGTTTAGAGTTTTCAGAAGTGCTTTAGTGGGTGGTGCCTTGGTAATGCTTAATTTCATAATCATCTGTTTGATTTGGTTGCCTTCAAGCACAGGTTGTGCTGTTGAGAAGAGGTCTTGGTTTTCATAGGCATGTAGTAATGAGATCTTATGTTAAGAGTGTTGATAAAAATTAATTGGATTTTTTTTTTTGTCTCTGTAGGTGAACATCTCCTTTAAGCAGCTTGGAAAGAGACTAGAGCACCAAGGAATTAGAATTGAATTTGTAGGACAAATTGGTGAGTTTAAGCAATAAAGGGGGGCTTAGCTCCACGTGGTTTATGGAACTTGGCCCTTTGGCTGTCAGCAGTGTGGCTCAAATGTTGCAACCTGATTGGGTTGGTGGATCACAAGTGTCAAAAGAAGATTAAATCCTCCTTATTTTAACACAAGTGATGTACTAATTTGTGCTAGCTAGGAAGTCGTTGGGAGGGAAGATAACGTACGTGTGAGGGAGAACTGGGATGGAAAGTAGTCCATCTGTTGCAGGCTCCTTTAAAGCTTGAGAATCACTGGAGATTTCTGAAAATTAAACTTGTGGTGTTTAATTCTGCCTCCAAAAATGAAGAGGCCTAGAAAAGAAGTGATGGGGCAGCCTGTAGCATAATACTTCTAAAAATTCTTTGGTGGTTGGTTTCCTAAAACTTATTTTTGAACAGTTAACATAAACCACTGTTGACACTTGAGAGATTCTCTGTGCTTTTTAGCAAGATAGCATGATACTGATGTTAAAAAGTAAAAAAAAAAAAAAATCTTATTACTGTGTCTTGAGTCTGGTTAGATTTGAGCTATGAAGAATCTTGATCACATTTTGATCACAACTTTTACCACTCAAGCTAATCCCTCTGCACTTGAGGCTGATGCTAAAATTCTGTCCCTCTCTGTTAGGGGACTGTTTTAATTACTGTAATTCTTCAAGTTTCAGCCTCATGCAACTGACTTTGATTGGAATTCCGAAATTCTCCATTTCTGCTCAGTTGGGAGGTTACAGTGCAGTGTCTGAACTGCTATGTAGCAGATATAACTGAGTTCTGACACCTGCTGCTTTATGCTTTGAGATTTTGATCAGTGGGGCTATGAAAGCAAACTTTCAGAACAAAGCAGCACTGTGGTGGGAATGATGCATTCAGAGACTCGGAGCTCATGTACGTCAGCTCCATCTGGTGTGTTGTACAGGCTGTTCTTCATCTATTCTGATGTATAATTTTTTTCTAACTAATTTGCTATACTTTCTTGAATTTTGTGCTGGGACTTTATGTTACTGTTTAGAAGTCCTCAGAGTTAAGCAGAAGTGGTTTAACCTACAGCTTTTTGTACTTTTCCGTGTTTTCTTTCATCCTTTCAAGTTTTATTTATAGTAATGCAAAAAGCATCCTAGCAGTGTGATCTGTCTCTGCATTACCTGGAGACTAGCTCCAGCTGCGTGTCAAAGATCTACTTTAAACCAGTTCTTCAGAGTACAACTTTTCTGACTGGCACAAAAAGTGTTGGATATGCAACCGTAAATAGACTTTGTATTATGTAATTGCTTGTCATAGCAAAGTACACCTTACATACTTTGTAGCCATGTTAGAAAATGGATTATGTTAGTGTCCATTCCTACCATGTTGGCACTGAAACTGTCGAGTTGGTGTTTAAGTCATTTATTCTCTTCTGAAAAGCTTCAGTCTGTGTAAAACCAACTACCACGAGTGTTCTTAGCTGATACTTTGAGTTGTGAATTGTCGAGAAGCTTGGTTTTATATACTGAAGTGTTTGAACTTGTTATGGAGATGTCAGTTTTTTCTAAGTGTGGGTTTTTTATTCCCCCCTACCACCACCCTGCTTAGAATTACACGAGACAGATCTAGGGATGGATAATAATGAACACTGGCCTGGGAACAGGAGACTGTTAAACTGGTTCATCCATGCTTATGTATTAAGAGCTTGTTTCCAAATGACTGACTTAGACCAGTGGTCATAATAATCCATTTTATTGCAGACTAGTGGTACTAATAAACCATTTGGTAAGTGCTGTTAATCTGCAGAAGACCAGTTGGGATGACTGGCCTGTCGTAAGTGATCCGGTCTTGATGTTGCTTAGGCTTTGTCCCTTCCAGCAATAAATGCTGCAAGCTAAAACTGGGCAATGCTAATTACAGAGGATTCAAGGCAAGAAGTACTTATTAAAGCTAGTTAAACTGTCATTAAAAATGGAAAAAAAAAGATGCCATGCTAGTGAAGCTTCAGATGTGTTCTGTTCATTGCAGTTAGCTCTTTAGGAACGCTTGCTGAAACTGAAGATAATTTTGGAAAACATTTGGTCAAATACATGTAACTGAAATCTAATTGCTTCTGTTATCCTCTCCCACCTGCTCCTGCCGAATTGGAGACAGTGTTCTTTGCAAAAAATAAACAGTGCAATATGTTTTCCTCTAACTTCTTCAACTTTAGAGCTCTTCAATGACAAAAGCAATACCCATGAGTTTGTAAACTTAGTGAAAGAACTGGCCTTACCTGGAGAACTGACCCAAAACAGAAGTTATGACTTTGAATTCATGCAGGTTGAAAAGCCATATGAATCCTACATTGGTGCCAACGTCAGACTGAGGTTTGTAACTGTTAAGCCTTCCCCACTCTCCTCCCCTGTAGAAAATTAATAATTTAGCAATTAAGCTGCCCCTTTTCCCTCCTCCCTTTGGCCTTTAGAGCTGTTGAGATCACATTATAATGTAGCCTTTTCTACTTGATTTGGAATTGCTCAGTGTTGTTTGTACAGATAAAATTCTTTCCATTCAATCGAGTGAAGATAGTACAGGTTTCTCTCCTTTAAAAAGGAAAAAATAAAAATAAAAATACCACAACCAAACAAAACACCCACACATTTTTACCTGTAAGTGGCTTGTCTTGTATTTTGGTATCTTACTCTTTTCTGCTTAGTCTTATGAGAACATACTCTTGTCTTTCAAATAATACCCATACTTCAAAACACAAAGGCTTTTGCTTATGCAATTCTGAATAATGATGGTGAACTTGGTGGCTTTCTTCCTAGGTATTTCCTAAAAGTGACAATAGTGAGACGGCTGTCAGATCTGGTGAAAGAATATGATCTGATTGTTCACCAGCTTGCTACCTACCCAGATGTAAACAACTCCATTAAAATGGAAGTTGGCATTGAGGACTGTCTTCATATAGAGTTTGAGTACAATAAGTCAAAGTAAGTTTCACTTGGAATAAAACACATACAAGTAAATACCTTGGGGTAAGAGGGTAGAGTATGTAATATTTGATGAACAACCTTGGTGCCTGGAGACTTCAAATGTAAAGCAAGATTTTCAATGATGATTGTGTTGAGCTGTTTGGTTACTAATTACCCAGTGACCTTTTTTGAGGAATACTTAACTTGTCTGTTCTGCCTTCATTACTAATAGGAAGGTCACAAGGAAATATTTAAGTCTTTATTTCTGCACTTAAGCTTTTTCAATATAAATATAGTGTTTACTAATAGTGCAGTGGTGGTGAAGTGCTAATTGCACTTCTCTGGCTGAGGTGCTTCACTCAGTGGGGAAGTAAGCTCTTAACTGTTTAACAGGCAGATGAGGTAACTGCCTGTGTAACTTGTATTCAGGAAGGTGTAAAAGTTGTGTTGATTCTTTATTGAAAACCCCCATTCTGTTCTTTTAAAGGTATCAGTTAAAGGATGTGATTGTTGGAAAAATTTATTTCCTCTTAGTGAGAATAAAAATACAGCACATGGAGTTGCAGCTGATCAAAAAGGAGATTACTGGAATTGGTAAGAGAAATGAAATCCAAAAGAAGTGGCAGCTTGTATGCTGGTTGAACCTCATGCAAACCTGGAGAGTGAAGTCACTAGTTGCAGCTTTGGCTAAACTAATGCTCCATGTGCTTCTTTCTCACTGATGTTTGACTACCACTTGCATTTTGTGCAGTTTTGGTAATGATTTGGTAATCATATGTAGTAGTCACCATTGCCAGTCTGTAGCATTGTTCTGGGATTGTAACTGCTGGGCTATCTTCACAAATGTGAACCCTCATGAATGGAACTTTGTAAAGGGGCATAAATATACAGCAGCCTAATCAGCCTTGTTAGATAATGAGCAAGGGAAAAGGTGTAAAATGCATCCTGAAGCACCCCCCCCTTCACTCTGCAGATTTTAGCTGGTAAAGTGGGCTTGGTCAAGATTAGCATGAATCTCTCATATTCTAGAAATGTTTCTTTCAGTCAGCATTAAACTGATATGATGAAGTATCATAGAATAGTAGAATCATTTTGATTGGAAGAGACCTTTAGGATCACTTTAACCCAGCACTGCCAGGTCACCACTGAACCGTGTCCCTCAGCACCACATCTCCACGGCTTTGAAACCCCTCCAGGGATGGGGACTCCACCACTGCCCTGGGCAGCCTGGGCCAACCTTTGGCAACCTTTCTGGTGAAGAACATTTTTCCTCATGTCTGAACTAAAGCTCCTCTGGTGCAGCTTGAGTCTGTTTCCTCTTGTCATGTTACTTGTTCATTGGGAGGAGACCCCAGTCCCCACCTGACTCCATCCTCCTTTCAGGGAGTTGTCAAGAGTGAGAGGGTCTCTCCTGAGCCTTCTTTTCTCCAGGCTAAACAAGAGCCTTTGAAGCAGAAACAGCTTGATTATTGCAGACCAGGCTTTCGCACCCTGATACTAGGAAGGCTGTAGGAGACTGTTGCTCATGACATCATTCTGCAGTGGCTGGGGTCCTAATGAGCTGTTTGCGTGGAGAATGAGAGCTTCCATAGCAATAGAGGAAGGGCAGAAACCTACTTTATTGTTGGCTTTTGTGGCTAAATTAGGTACTCTGGTTTCTTCATCCTAGGCTTGGAGAAAGGTGGCTCTTGTGGTGGGTGATAAATAACCCTTTGGATTTCTAGTCTGGTCATGGCCTAGTGCTATCAGTTGCTAGCATTGCCCACCAGTAAGAAGTTTCCCCAGTCCTACTCTGCATGCTTGTCCCTTATTTAAAGCCTGCATATCCAGGACTCCTTAGAAGCACTGGCTGCTGCCTCTTCTGTGTCAGTGTGGGATGGAGAGAGTGGAGAATAGATGCTCTGCCTGGGAGAGGGTTTTGCTTGCTTTATCTGTGTGTAACTTACATGCAAGACAAGCAAAAGTTGCAGTGTTGTGGTATGTAAATGCTACAGAGTGAGCAGAAATTGCTGTGATAAAGCTTGGTAAAAGTTTAAAACTGCAGCATGTGTTCTCACAGTGAAAAATTGTTTCATCAGGACCCAGTACCACTACAGAGACTGAAACCATTGCAAAGTATGAAATAATGGATGGTGCACCAGTTAAAGGTAAGTATCTGTGCTGCTTATAAATGGTAAGCATTTTGGGTTGAAAAATCTGGAGGATAAGGGGTGACTTGTATACATTTTTCTGAGAAACAGCACTTCTCTGTAGGCTGCTGAAGTGGTAGTGGATTTTCCTATTTAAAGCAGACTTTTTTTTTATTGACTTGGGACACTTCACTTGGGATCCTAGTAATTATTCCCTTTATTTACCATTGGAAATTCTGTGGCTGATCCTTTTATTACTTCGGTTCAAACCTGACTCCACGGTGTAGACCAGCTCTGGAGAGAGCAGGATACTGATCATTTTGTTTTGCCTGGCTACTCTGCTTCCACTGAGCAAGTGTTGCCACTTTTGATGTCACACTTGCCTCTGTACTCAGTGTCCAGTGGTTTTTTGTCTTTTGTTGTGTTTTGGGGTAGGGTTTTTTTATTTAACCAAGGAAGGGGCACAGACAGTGCTTGGGGAGCCACATTTATTTTGCATGTCTTCTGCAACCGCACTGACATCCAGTTTTAAGAAACTAATTGAGACTCTTTATTTATTTCAAGGTGAATCCATTCCTATCAGACTCTTCTTAGCAGGCTATGACCCAACTCCAACGATGAGGGATGTGAACAAAAAATTTTCTGTGAGGTACTTTTTAAATCTAGTGCTTGTGGATGAAGAAGACAGGCGATACTTCAAACAACAGGTATGGATTATATAGGAACCCTGCAGCAGAGATATCTGGCCTTTTATGCTGCTTTGAATGTTCAGCACACTAAAAGCCACATGTGCTTCATGGCACAAGCATTGCTGCTGGCACATGTGTGCTGGAAGCTGTATAGAAAATGCTAGCTTGCCAAAAGGAGCCCGAGGGAAGGATGGATACTGTTTCATCAGGGATGGGATGCTCGGTGCCATAGGGCAGCCTTGCCTTGGGAATATCCACATAAAACACTTTGTGGGTAAAATGAGTTACAGGTGCATTTGTTTGCTTGCTTTCTTAAACTAGTGCAGAGAGGTTTCCCCTCCCAGCATCATCCCAGGTACAAAACTGAAGAACTGTGATAAGGGCTGAGACATTTGGCTGGGAGTGTAACAATAGTTGAGGGCACACTGAGAAAAGGAATAGCAAAAAAGGTCACTGGAGTGAAGCCATGTGGATTAGATCAGAGTCTTCCTTTGAAAGAGTAGACAAGGTGGTGTAATTTAACATGGAAAACAAAAGGTCACTGGAGTGTACAGTGGCTCTGGCTGGGCTTTGGAGTATGAGAGCAGGAGGAAGAAAAACTTCTTTGACCCTTTAATGCCTTCAAAGTTAGGAGTAGGGTTGATAAGGAAGAAGTGACTGCTTGAGATTGATGAAGGTCAGTGTTCAGGCATTAAGTACAGTTATAAACTCACTTGTGTTGTCTTTCTGGTACTTTATGTGTTTAAGGAATGTGGATGCAGAGATTTTTCTGCTGGTGGTTTTACTTATTTGTCAAAAGTCTTTGCCTCTCAAGAACTTAAAATACTTGGTGCTGCTAGCTTAATTGTAAATGGTGGTTTCAAAAGCGTTTGATTTCTCCAATAGGAAATAATTCTATGGAGGAAAGCTCCAGAGAAGCTGAGGAAACAACGAACAAACTTTCACCAGCGATTTGAATCTCCAGAGTCAAAAGCACCTGCTGAGCAACCTGAAATGTGAACTGGTATAAGGTGAAAAACTTTGTAACGCTTCAGCAGGTTAAAGATGGCAGCAGCCTGTGGGAAAAGAAGGCCAGAATTCCCATTACAACTGTCTTCCTTCCTCTTGCAGTGCTGCATTTACCATACTAAAGCATTCTTCGATTAAACATTCAAGTATGTATATACATTTAAAATAAAGTGCTTTCTCAAACACTGGAACTTTCTTAAGCTACTATTTTATACTGCACATTTACTTTTATTTGATAATGTTGTATGTACTTGGATATGCATCAACTTAAATCTAGTTATTTCCATGCATGGTAGGCTGGTATGTTTGGGGTGTTTTTTTGCTGATCACAGTGTAGACTAAAGCATTTCCCTTCTCTCATGTTGTTTATTGCATGTTTCTTTCCAATGTTGCTTACTTACATTTCTTTTGTTGTGAAACTACAGTAAGACAATGGACTAAATCACACTAAAAATTGAGGTTTACGGTGAACTTGTCCTAAGGCTTCTAATTACTATGTTGGACAGGGTTTAACTGAAACTGCATGTATATGCACTATGATTATGATGACTGTGGAGCCTTCAGACACCTTACCAAGGTTTCTGAGAAGCTTTGAATCTGTCAGTAGCAAAGAATATTTGGAAGCATCTTTGCCCTCCCTCCTCCAGTTCTCTACCGTACTTCTCTGAGCCTTTCATCTGAGTCACTTCTTGATGTTTAGGGGCTCCATAGCTGCAAGTAGTGACTGTAGTGATGTCACGATTTCACCTTCAGGTGGTGAGTGGGTGAAGTATTTGAAAGTAATTATCTCCTATTGATGGAATAAACGCTGGTAACATTGATTATTTTGCAAATAGATGAAACTCTGTGGCTCATCCTGGCTTTGTGCTTCCAGTCTTTCCTGGCAGGAGGGGTGAAATGTCCTCCAAGGACATCTTCCTCCTCCTTGTTCAGCTGGGCCTGTAATGAAGGCAAACAAGCTTTTTGTGATTTTTCTGGAAAGGTATTTTAAAACTCTTAGAAGTTTGTTTGGCAGCACATTGTTTGTCTTGATCATCTCATAATATGCATTTAGTGTTTGAAGAAACACCTTCAAGGAGGGTGATCCTCATCTGTTCACCATGGAGCTTGTGGTCCGTTGGCAGAGAAGGGGCTTGGGCAGAAAGCAAAGCCTCCTCTGGGGAAGGCTACTTGCACTTGTGGTTCAATTGCCCTTTGAACCAAGATTTCTGAACTCTGGTGCAAGTGTCATTGGTAAACTTACTTTATGAGTAAGTAAATAATCCAATTACATTTCTGTAAGAACTGTTTTATTACTGTGGCAAAGACTCTGTACTTTATGCTGGGGTACTTCTAAAGTGGATTCTCTTTGAATGAGAGCAAATTAAACTCCCTCATGTAAGTGCCTGCTCAGAAAGTTGAATTAAGTAAAAAGCCAAATCTTGTGGTGGTCACTTGCATGTTGTACTCGAGAAACGACTTCAGGAGGGGTTAGAAAACTTGATTGTATTTAACTCGGCCTCAGGTGGTGCAACCATGTATAATAAACGGGAGTCAGCCTGAGCTGCTCTTGGAGTTATTAAAACAGCTGTATTCTCACTAACATCTGCCTCGTCTCTGTTGATCGGCAGGCGAGGGCGGGACTCCTCTCTCGCCGCCT